>JAQQZZ010001039.1:0-12028 GCA_030265115.1 Mopalia vespertina
TTCAAACTAGGTTGATACGGAATCGGAAAATCCCACTCTGTATCAGCATAGTGACACGCATAGGTATATGATAAATGTATGTATTCCATCAATAACACCGACAGTTCTCCTTTCGGGTCATAAAGTCGTCATTGTGTTAGCCTGGACAACAATTGTACAATGTAAAATGGATAATAAATATCTATTCCATCAACGTCCTCGCCCAGAATATATTTCCATAATGTCCTTTGACCATAGGTTACTGCTCCTGATGGCTTTAATCTTAGAGCTTACGGGATAAAGGCGGCCACTGAATCGTCGGTCAACCTTTTTGTTGTTATAATCTCTTAATGGCTACCAACATTTGTTTTCGGTAGCAATGCTCTCTACGGTAGCGTTATGTTGTTCTCTGAATAGTGATACCAACAATGCTTACGAAAAACTTTAAAACCTCTAAGTTCAGCACCGGTATAATTCGTTGTTCGAATCTATAGAAATCTATGCTTCCACTTTAGGACATAGTAATGTAGAATTAATGTAGGACTATATCCTTACCGTATCAGAATGGCTGGTGTGACACTACGAGGTTTACATTTCAACATTCTCAGAAGTTACATTTTTGGCTTTCGGCTTTTCCTTTTTTGTTTTCTTATTTTCAAATTGTATCAATTAAGATCGATCTAAATCGATCAATCAAAATCACTGACCAAATTTCTTTGCCAAAATAGCCTAAGCTGAGATTACCTCTTCGGGCTTCCTCATTCTCAGAGCTACTGGGGCCTGGGCAGCTCATGGACTCTCGTCTTTTGAGCCGTGCTAGCCAAATTTAGATGCTGTTTATCTACACCCGAAATACAACACTATAATTATCACCTGGGGCCATTTACTCGAAAGGCTACTAAATTTTATGCGATATTACATGACGTCACATCATGTTGAAGGTCTATCTCTTATCCCCTATTAGCGATTAAATCTGGTGTTAGCGAGTAATACTTTTTTATTAGAGCAACTGGATCCAGGGATATATAGAACTGTCATTGTCTGAGAGATGATATTTCTATGTCTGAATAACATGGCTCCAATATTTTGTAAAACAGAGCATAACGAAAAATGTCAAATTGGCCAGCCTCCAACGGAGATTGACATTGGGACCTTGGACTGGCAGAGCAAACGTCCTCTTGTAGAATAAATATCTTTACGTATGATTTTGTGCATCCAAACTGTTAACGTTAATTTACACAAAGCAAGTACTTACATTATTTACAAAAGGTAAACATGGCCTGATTAAATATACAGACATATTTAAATTACTTAGGGATCTGATACTTTAAAAAATTTAAAGATATAGAGAGTAACAAGGCGACTTGCTGACAGACAGATCTGACAGCTTCAAATAAAACGAATGCTTATTGCTTTACGTGATCGCCTCTTGTGTCTACGGTGGATATGACGCCGCGCTACACGCGGGCTGGATGGTACGCATGTGTATTTTTCATAATAAAACCGAGGCCAACAAATACAGCCGTTAACATATTTTTTTTGTTTAATTATTTTGTTCCATCATTCCATTCCAATGCCTAATGTTAACAGATTTATGCATAATTGTTCCTTCGGATTTTCTCTTATAAAATATATTATAAATCTGCTCATAGTTTGTAAAGATTAACTGTTATTTAACCTACAGTTCCGAGGTCGTGTCCATCCGGTTGGCAGTCGTTTCAAGAATCCTGTTATTTCATCCAACAACGATCCATTGAAGATCTGTCCATTGATAGCGCTCAAGCTGAGTGTGAAAGTATTAATGCTAGCAGTTCTTTGGTATCCCTGGAAACTATCGAGGAGACAAATTTCATCAAACAATACCTACAATACCAACAACAACATCGGTGTAAGTCTCTCATGTTGTCTCGACCATTTGGCGAAGGACAATATATATTTTGAATAAATGAAGAGAGAAAAATTTGCTTGCATGTCGTCTTATGATATCGTATGTATATGTTAATGGCGTTGTATGCGTCTATAACACAAAGTTCAAAACAAATGTCAACGTAAATTAACAAAAAAAAATCAATACAAACCAAGTAAACTGCAATTAAAAAACCGCACGTCAAGACACAACTTTCGTTCCCAAAGGGTTGTCTTGATTAATGGGGTTCTATATACGTGTTCTATATACGTGTCAGATAATCGAACTTTAATAACTGAACTGCCATTTTAGATGAGCACAGGACAAGCGTTTTACATGTTGTGGCGAGTAGTACAATTGTGTGTTGGTGTAAAATCACAACTTTCGTTACGTATGTAATATGTTTATATCCTATATATATCATTACATCGCCTTTTCTCTCAAATTTTTGATAATACAATTTGCAAGCTATCTATAGAACTTTGAAATTTTAGTTCTTTTAATCTTAATGCAACTATAAAACTTTAACCCGAAATAAATGAATCTGACTTAAACTCTTAAAGTATAATTTTATTAAACCAAGTAAATCTTACTTTATGATTATCTGATCAATCTTCAAAGTCTTTAAGAACTAAACAAAAAACATCGCTAATACTGTTCAAGCTATTATCTTAACATTTGGAAAACGTAAGTACACTTCTTCTGTAGGTTAGTTCAAAACTCAAATAGTTTTAGTTAAATATTCGTTCGTTAAAGCTGGGATTACAATATACAGGGATATGAAGCTCGGCCTTATCCAGGCCACATAAAATCAGCTACTCGGCATTATTCTCATTCGTCCGTTTACGTAAAGAGTCCGGAAAACTTGAGCTCGACAGTTTTCAATGCTCATATGCATTACTCTGGTCATTTATAGCTCATGGGAGTCTCCCTCCTTCACGATTTGTTTGGTTGTTGTAAAGGTCCACAAAAACATATAAATATTTGACATTTACGGAATGTGAATATATAAGAACGAGCATTAACTTTTCCTCTATTGATATTCAATGTCAGTTAGGCGGAAAAACAAGTATGATTGAATCCATTCACGCCCCCAATGACTTGGCCAAAAGTAAACCAAAGATATGAAAATATACTATTTGCTCGATTTTCGGAGTTTTTGCAGTCTAAACAAATAATCGAAATATTAATTTATCTGAATTGTGAATAAAACTGGACAAACATTAACACCTCTTCGAAGGATTTACATGGTTGACAAGGTGGTTAATGAAAAACTGCCGTAGCGGTTCAGACACCAAAAGAGTCCCGATCGCCTTCTCGTCCTTCAATAGGCGCCCATTGTTTTTTATCCGCGGATACGCTTGTTTTTCTAGTCCAACATCAGATCGTTTTTTTTACCCAAATCAACTTTCTGCGAGTTATAATAATATTACTTTCTACGGAATTTAAGATAGTCGTTTATATGTACTTAAGTCTTTTTATTTCTGAAAGCAACTGTAAAATGGAAATATTAAAGAATGAAATCAAGTAATTTTCGTTCAACACACTGTCTTCTTCGCTTGCAAACCGGTATAGCATCTCGCCAGTTACCGCACTCCACAAGAGAGTTCGTGATTTCATCGGCAATTCAAGGTTAAAGCTTGCTGTAACATTTCCCTGTATATTGTTATCCCATGTTAAAGTCCAATAAGTCACATCACATTTTAGAACAGTTCATACGATGCATATAATAATCATGTCACATAGTTTCAATCAACCGAAATGGTGACCTTATTGCCCTCTCTGATCTTCTGATTGGATAGTGTGGTATCTCTGATCCGAAGGCATCTGTCGATACTGTTGGAGTTGTAGGCGAAGCTACTTCTTGAGGCGGCGACATAGTTGACTGTTCCCGTCGACTATAGTTTGTTGGCATGACTTGGTCTAACAGTTGATCAGCTATTGGTTGTGACTTATCGTGTGAGCCACTTGAATTAACAAACAATAAATCTTTATGATTTCTTCTGTACACTGTACCACACGGCATTTTCAAAAGGTACAGTATGATCTAGGTGCTACATGATGAATAACAGTTCCTCTTTTCATCCATGACTTGTTCTTTAAAATTCGAAATGGTGTCTCTGGGATAAGTGGTAGTGGGGGTCTGGCATTTCGATCATAGTACTTTTTCTGATTCCTTTGTTGTTGTAAATTATGTTGAACAACGGGTACAGATATGGGAACTTGGAGTAGACTGTCCTTTATAGGAAGATTTGAACGAATTCGACGATTCATAAATAACTGTGCTGGAGATATGCCACACTCTAGGGGTGTACTGCGATGGGTCATCTCCACTGTAATGTTTTTTTTTTTCAACAACCGTTGCACAATTCGAACACCTTTTTCAGCAAGTCCATTAGATTGTGGGTATAACGGACTGAATTTGTCTGCAGAAATCCCAAGTCTTTCGAGAACTGTAAAAACTCATCCCTGCTATAGAAGGGGGCATTATCACATATTACGACGTCAGGTATCCCATGCCTAGCAAACATAGACTTTAGAGCTTAAATAACTGGGATAGTTTCAGAACTTGTTAATAGACTTAATTCTGGATAAGTTGAATAATAAGCAAATACCACAAGATATGTTTTATTATCAATATAACACAAGTCAGTGGCAACTTTTTGTCACGGCCTTGTAGAAACAATATTTGTCAAAAAAGGCTCAGATTGCTGATTTGATCTGTAAGTAACACACAATTCATAGTTTTTAACCACGTTGTCAATGTCTTGATTCGCGCACGGCGTTTACACTTTTTCTGGCTATGGTAGCCTTCACGAATTTTTGTTAACATGAGCTCTGGTGTTTTACGAGGAATAACAATTCTACATCCGTTTCGTACTATACAATTCATCTCTATAGTTCCATAATCAGAAATTTCAACAGGGCGTAACTGCTTGTCGTTCGGCCAGCCATCAAAAATAACATTTATAAACGAACACATAACAGTCATTTCCTGGTGTTTTTCTTATGTCGTCGAATCTTTCTTCAGACACTTGTATGTTGGACAATATACCATCAATATGTACTTATACATCAGTCGTAAACATGAGTTTACCTGGAGTGTAAACTACAGTAAAATCATATTTCTGCCGGCGTGACCTAAATCGTTGCAATCTAGGTGGACAGTTCATTCCTTAACTGAATATTGCTTGTAGGGGCTTTTGGTCACTTCACTTCAAATGACTGACCATAAACATATTGATGGAAGTGTTCACAAGCATATGTCATAGCAAGGGTTTCTTTCTCAATTTGGGCATACTTACACTCAGCTTGTGTCATTGCTCTCAAAGCAGTCTCCATATTGCTGTAGTGAGACAGCACCAATTCCACTTTTACTGGCAACAGCAGATATGCGAATTGGTTTGTTTGTATTATAAAACTGTAACACAGGTTCTTGTGAAATAGCCTATTTCAGGTCTAACTAAGCCTTTTCCTGTTCAATTGTCCAATCAAGTTGAACGGTTTTATCCAACAATTTTCTCAATGGGGCTGTTCTGGACGAAAGCTCGGAGATATAACGACCTACATAGTTCACCATGCCCAGGAAACGTTGTCGTTCTTACAATGGTTTACTGAACTCGTTAATTGCTTGTACCATTTTAGGGTCTGGTTGGAGTCCATTGCTGTATATAAGATAACCCACAAATGTCAATTTAGAGAGAGAATATTGACATTTTTCAGGCTGTAATCTCATGTTTTGTTTTCTGACTATGCTAAGAACTTGTCTCAGGCGTGAATCGTCCTTTTTATATCATTTTCACAAACAATGACATCATCCATTGATGTATCTACACCTTCAATGTTCTCAAATAAAGAATGAACTTCTCTGAGGTAAATTTCTGGGGCATTTGACATGCCGAAAGGTAACCTCAAATACCTGTATCTACCAAAAGGTTATTAAATGTACATAAAGCTGAACTGTCTGTAATCAGGCTTGTTAGGGTTTGCTTGTTTGTTTGGGGTTTAACGTCGTACTCAAGAGTATTTCACTTAAAATACGACGGATTGTCCACTTCAAACGGTTCCATGTCTAATTACGGTGGAA
The DNA here is from genome assembly GCA_030265115.1 of Mopalia vespertina. NCBI lineage: Eukaryota > Metazoa > Mollusca > Polyplacophora > Chitonida > Mopaliidae > Mopalia > Mopalia vespertina. Next base: position 5,973 of record JAQQZZ010001039.1, read on the forward strand.
AACCGAGAGAAAACCTCCCAAAACTACCCCGCCATTGCGGAGCCACATCGTATAACTCATATACCGAGGATCGACAGACGGACTCGATCCCGTGAACGCTACATCGGAGTAGGATTAGTAAGCGCACATGTAGGTTGAGGTGAAAAGCTTCTATTTTACGTGAGTCATCCATCAGGGCATTTATGTAGCAAAAGATTGAACTTCTTGAAGGAAACGATCAGTCTTTTCATTTACAAAGTCTTTAAATTTAGCTAAGTCCACTTTAATATAATGATATTTTCAACGTAAATTCAAAATATATTCAATTCAAACTAAAATCACAAGCGAACTTTAATTCAAAAACCACATGTCAAGATACAACCTTCGTTCCCAATGGGTGTCCTCATTTCTATCTCAAATCTAGGAGAGCTCTCTTACATCATTTACGTTATGTCACATGACAAGTTTAATATAGTCGACACCAAACGATGGTTATAACCTAGAATATAACATTGGATATGTTTGAAGGTGCATTAAACTCAATCAGCGTAGATCAGACTGTTATTTGAGTTGTAAAGATTGTAGGCCTAATATGCTCGAAATAATTATACAGATGTGCTGATATTTTACCTTTCCTCCTTTCTCTGTTTATATATTTATTATCAATTTTTAACCATCAAGTAACACCTAGCGTTCCATCTCAGATTTCAAATTTGGTATAAATCCACACCATCACGTTCTTCACAGGAAGTCACGAAGCCTTATTGCTGCCTCAGACCTAAATATAACTGTGACGTCACAGTATATGTAACCACAGCCGTGCCCCAGTGTAGTCACACTTTGCAATCCTGTAATGAATGGGCTTCTGCAAACACTTCATCGTGTGTTTCTGTTACATTCTCTTCATTACTCCTTTCACATTTTATTTTTCAGCTTCGTTTACCTCGCATACCCAAAATGGCTGGATTACTTCAGGTAATAAAGTAAACGGTGTGTGGACATGGAAAGTAACCGGAGCGGCCATCAACACAGCTGCCTTTCATTGGGGACCGAGTCAGCCAGACAACCAGAGATGTCTCTCCTTTTGGCCATCTTATCAGTTCGACATGGCAGATGTGGATTGTGGTTCATATAACCGACAAATGGTTTGCGAAATTTAATTAGATTTACAGAAAAATCTATTAATAATTAATATTTTATATTCTTATCTGGTAAAATGTAGAATTCTATTCTGACAAATTATTCACATTTATTTTCACAATAATAAAACTCGTTTTATTAATAGTTTTTTTACTGTTCTGTTTTGTTTTGATGTTTGCCGGGGGTTTCTTCACAAAGCTATTGCAGTTTTCTTTCCAATATATTGCATGAATATTTTTTGTGTCTTTTAGAAAGTGAAGATTAACAGTATTTTCGATATTTTGGGGTAACACTTGCTTAGCTTGAACATATTCTAATTCAGAAAATTTTGCAGGTAGAAACACGTCCAGGAATCGAACCCACGACCTTCAGAGTTAGGCACCGAATCGCCAGCACTATAATATATGGCAGTTTGGAGATTTAATGGAATTTAACGCCATTTTCAATTGTATTTCGCCTGGGTTACAATATACAGGGATATGAAGTTTGACCTTATCCAGGCCCAATCCACATAAAATCAGGTACTCGGCATTGTTCTCATTCGTACGTTTCCATAAACAGTCCGGAAAATTGGTGAGCTTGACAGTTGTCAATGCGCATGTGCATTGCTATGGCGATAGTGTTTAATATATATTCTCGCTTTTTACTGTATCTTGCTGAAAGCCCTCTGTTTTGATGGAAACTCATGTGATGAAAACGCGTCTCCGTCTTACTAAGGGTGATATAGGATATTGTCGGCGACAAAACCCATTTCAAGGAAAGTTGGAGTCAACTCATGTTTCTCGTTTACAGTTTACTTGTGGATGACTTGGAAACTTGGGCCTGCTCGTGCATCAAATGAGAATCGAAAGTCCAACCATTCAGTCGCACACCCAAATATATAATAACGACGAGTCAACCATTAACAAGGCGTGGTTTGGGATTATGAGTTACTTGTCGTGACTCACCTCGTCTCGAGAACTTCCATGACATATTTTTCCTGTATATTGAATTATATCTCAATCGTGTTTAAAAATAGACACAATCGATTTCACTTTATGTGAGACTTGGGGGGGGGGGGGGACAACCAATGAAGAATATATATCTAACTAAGTTAGAAAGTCTAACACCCTAGTATTTAAACGTCTCTGGAAAGGCAAGGGTAAATTGTTTAGTGTCTTGGATACCGTGTCACTTTGTTTAAGTATGTCAGTGAGGCGCCTTAATAGAGATTCAAATCTAGTTGCCTGTAACTAACTGCTACGGGCAGTTTGTTTGAAGAGTAGCAATGCTGTCTCTACCTAGCACGGGGGAGATTAACATTGGAGCAATATCGGGGTTTTCTTTCCTACTTATTTATTTACGTACTGTAGGATTATTTCGCTCATATGAAGGCTTGTCATCCCAATGGAAAAAGTTGACTCGACATAACACGGCAACCATACAATACCAAGACACATAACAAACAATGAGTCAAAACATCGTGTACCAGTTTTTTTTTAATTTGTGCTTGACCTTGTACTCAATAGTGTGTCATTATGATTAATTTGTAACTTAGAAATATCCATTCGGGATCTCTGCAGAAACTTTAATATCTATAAGGTCAATTTAACATGCTATCCGTGTTGGCGACTGGAAGCATTTCGGGGCATCAGATTTGGCGCCGATTTTGACCGACCAGACTTAAGCTTTTAACTTCAACCATCTTCCCATTGTAAGGGTATAAATGCGTAAAAGGAGACCTTCACATTTCACCAGTGCTTCAATTCGCAAAAAAATGTGACAAAAAAGTGACAGAAAGTCGTTTACAAGTCACATTTCGACAACAAACAATCGTGGCGCCACTGTCAGATAACGCATCTGTAATGATGCCAGGACTCGTTAATGGGACTAAGCTCGGGTGTGTATATCTAGATATATAGCCTTTTTGTTATCCTGCGTTTGGAACACCTCTTACTGTGCTATTGAAAGCTCCGATCTGATTGGCTGGGGCAAAGAGATATCATATACTTTCAACAGAAATAGAAAATTCAGTTAATGTTTACATGTATGCGGATGATACCGTTATCCTTGCGGAGTCTGTGCAAAGCGCTAATGCTGCCCTTGGTTTTTTTTACGAATACTGTCAAAAATGGGCAATGGAAGTCAATGTATCTAAAACAAAATGTGTAATATTTGGTAAACGAAGGCAGACTGCTAGTATACCTGTGTTTAATTTTAATGACACGGAAATAGAAACTGTTGATTCTTATCACTATATGGAATAGAGCTAAAGTACACTGGTTGTTTTGTTAATGCTAGACAATTTCTAATTGAGCAATCTATCAAGGCTTTTTCCAGAACAACGTTAAGTCTCTGTCTAAAGTTGCTGCCTTTGTTTATGAAGGAACTGCGCTGTATCATAATTATAATGTGTTTTATTCTGCTTTCCACCACTGTACCTCTCCTGCCACCCTGAGTGGATTTGAGTGAAAATAAAACTTGAAACCTGACTCGGAAAAAGGAATTTCAACCGGCATTTAAAACCGTATGTTGACATTAATGCAAGAGTAATGTCCCGTTAGTGCATCTAAGATACGTACAGAAGAGGCGCGATATTAATTTATGATCTTAAACAATGAGTTTACTATTGCACGCGGTCTTGTGACTACAGTCCATGTGTTGTTCGGGTTTTTCTTTTTTTTTCTTTGTATGCGTGCTCGTCGGGCTTGTAAAAAAAAATCAGTTACTGTAGCTTATTGCATGTCTCAGATCAAGGTTATAAAGTTCGACAGGTATAACATCGGGGCCTTTATATTCAGTAACATTATTCCCAGTGATGAGTTTAACAAAGTAGTAGTAGAGTCAACTCACGGCTCCAATAAAAAATACACACTGGTTGGCGTACATGGTGATATTTCGGTTTATATTTCGGTTTATTTTAAAACCATCGGTAGGAATGAAACATATCTGTACAGAAGGTGTATATATATACTAGATTTTGTTATTGTCGTCTTATGAATATATTCCGTTTACATCGTCTATATACAAGGATCAAAGATATGGCTATAAAACAGAGGCGCTTTTTGCTATATTATTTTGACCCACGACCGTGGCCATAATTGTCTCAGAGACCTCATATTTTGCAGTAAGTCCTAAAGAAAATCATGAATACAATTCCGGACTAAATTCAATTAGTCACCATTTAAGCCCATGTTCAAATTGCGCTTTTTGATGTATTATTTTGACCCGCTACCGTGAATAACAGAGACTGCACATTTAAGTCAAAGATAACAGTAAGTACTGGTAAGAATACACAGGTATATATTAAAAGATTATAGACTGAACAAAGGGGTCTAGGCATATCCAATCTTTTCTATGTGAGCATTGTCACAGTGAGCTGCTGGGTAGAAGCAAAGGTTTGAAGAGCTTAAACGTATCCATTGTAGAGGGATGCTATGGGGCGGCTATGGCTAACGAAGAAGTGTGAAAAATAGGAAAATTATTAAGTAAGAAATAAGACATTTAACTGGAGAATGATGACCGAAATATTTTAACTTTTGATGTCACGCGTGAGCAAATAGGGATAATTGTTTGGACGCTTTGTGGCCATGGTTTAACTTAAGATTTAATTTATGTATTAAAATAATTAAGTGAGCAGTCAACCAAAAAGCCGGCCTCCCCCATAGAAAAGGAAATCCACATTGCTGTTCTACTGTAAATAAATCGAAATTATCGTCACGATAATAATATTTATGATACCATCATTTCTGATATGTACTTTTGTAATAGAGTATATTGTTATAATTATTAACTCTACCAATGCAAAAGACTATAGCCGCGTAAGATGTCACATGTGACCTTGTGCACTAAGTTGACTGCTGCAGCCATTTTCAACGCGAATCAAGTCTCGACGAGGTCGAGCTGTTTTCCATTAATATCACTGTTTAGCCTTTTTCATTAGTACAATTTACATAAGTGATATTACTTAGTACTGTCCTCGTGTTGTGTCAATCATTTATAAGGCGCCTCGATACTTGCAGCGCCTCTGATCCTAACTTGTTGAACCTGGGTTTAGACGGCACGGACATCCAAGTACAGTTGCACGGCCTGCCTTGAGGAACTCTTCGCCCGGGAAGACATTCATCCAGCGACACCTCTCCGTGATTACGTCATATAAACCCGATGCTTTTTTAATATATATATATTTATTTTTTTACAGCTAGGTGGAAATAATTTATGTTCCGATTACTGTGACCCATTGGTTTTAGCATCTAACTTAATAGCCTTTGCCGACTTTTACTAGTGTCAAACCTTGTTCGCCTGATCATCATCGGCCAACTGGTGCATCGAAGTGACGTTGCTGTTGGTCTGAATTACAACACTTAGCCTAAGTCCATGCTGCGATTACCAGTTTAAATACAAAATTGGCAGAACCTGGTAATATTGTATTCTGGCACCATTATCCATATCTGGCCTGCTAAGTGATAACTCATCTTTATCAGCTATACCATATATACCCGTAATTCAGATTATTTTACTCTTACTATAGTATAAATCACCTTATGAGTTTTTGCTATTTTAAGTGGATCTTTTTTTAACAGCTAGTTATCATTTATTATGCGGCGGTGGACCCTGGCGTATATATGTATGTATTCTGAGGCGGTGCGCCTATAATAGTGTTGTTGCATATTTATTTATACTGTGGCGATGTGCCCAGATTAATTTTATTTAATTTATTCTGTGCTGTGGGGCCCAGTCTTATCTATATTCTCTGTGGCGGTGGGCCCAGACTACTTATTTATGATGTGGCAGTAGTCCCAGTATTTTTTATTCTGTGGCGGTGGGCCCAGATTAATTTTTGTATTTTCACTTATTCTGTGGCGGTGGGCCCAGACTACTTTATTTTTTTTATTTATGCTGAGGACCAGAGTAGTATAGGGGATGGGGGTTCTGGCCCACTTTTTTCCTGGAGTCGT
>JAQQZZ010001050.1:0-12028 GCA_030265115.1 Mopalia vespertina
ATTCATAACGAATTGAATGAAACAGGGGATCTTAGATCTTACAGTTGCAAGGTATTGTCCACGCTTCCACTCTGCTTCAACATCTTAGATAATACCTTCGCAACAAAATGTTATTAGTTTTAGGTGATAAATAAGACGGGTAGTCAACGCTGTTGATGCTCTCTCGACTTGGCAATAATACATGGTCAAACTGAACGGATTTTATCATTTGGTCTGTGTTCTTTATAAACTAAAATACGAAAACGCAAAGAAAGTGGGGTTAAAAAATTGGACCTCTTATTCCACATAGGCTTAGACTTCTGAGAAATATTTCTGTCTGAAATGCGTAAACCGGTAACAAAGTGACAGCCTCAAACATAAAATGTTAATCAGCTGTAATCTGCTGATTAATATCATCAGTTTGTGAATTGTTCGTTAAATTGATATGAGTGTATAAAACTTAGAACTGTTTTGTGGCAAACTGATTCTGATTAGCTGATAATTGACAATAAACTCGGCTCCATTTTACTTCACAGAACCAAGTCTTCTGGCCCGGATAGCGCGGTGGATTTGTGGATCTGTTCCGGAAGAGGAGGTAACTCCTGAAAAACAAGAAGCAATCAACCGGAAGCTGGTGCTAATGGCGTTAGCGGTCAACCCAAAATGGGAAAATATTGTTATGATGAATGGTGTTATATTATTCGCTATGGGGGCGTTTGTTTGGGGATATTTTGCTTGAGCTTATTTGTTTGTTTACTACCAACCTCGTTCATGTTGTATGTTGTACCGGATCCAATTTGTACAATTTTTAGACAAAGAATCAAGAGTGAACAATAATTTCCATCCTCCTGCTCCCAAACTCCTATTTTTCTTTCTTCGATATCTGAAGAAAACATGTTCTTTTGTTTTAAAAAGGAACGTTCGCTTAGCTTTATACTCTTTCAGAGGCGGAGGATTTGGAAGAAGCTTCCTGTTGCCCTGGTGCTTTCGGAGCTAAAGAGCCACATGAATCTTATCTGTCTGTGGTGTCGTTGTTTTGTGTCCTGTGGTTGTTCTGTTTTTGTTCCGTCTTTTTGTTAATTTGTTTGTTGCCAGTGTTGTCGATGATGGTTTCCTTCACCCACGCCGTCGTGTAGGTGAAATAACCTTAAGTACGGCGTTAAACCCTTATCAAACAAACAAACTCCTTCAGACACCGCAATGGTCCAATTGGCCAACATCCTAAATAGCGGATTACCATATTCTTGAACACAAATACGAATCCTAAAAGAGGTCAAAGAACATGCTTGACAATACACCCCTTTTGTAAATCCAACTTTCTGTTTGAAAGCTGTGTAGACCAGCTGATCGCTGCAGGGGTCCGTGATAATGCCAAAGGCTGAAGTACGTGCATATATGAATCAAATCAATCTTAATTAACGTCGGGTATATGAAAAACATGAGAACACTAGCCTAGGGATACTTATGCCGACAATTACATGAAACATTAATGAAGATATTTTGGGACTATATTTAATATTAAAAATTACTACTATATAACATAGATGTTTTTTTAAACATATTAAAATTTGCTGCTATGTATATATTTTCTTTCATAGAACTATTATACACGTACCGATTTACATACATCTGTTATAGATTATACCATTATTTGCATTCAAATCTCATATGTTTGTTCGTCATGGTATGGATCTGAAATAAAAAAATTCACACTAAACTATTATTATAACAGTCGTCTGAATTTAACAACTACAACATGCATGAATTTTGTGGCTAAAATTAATGTTAGGTAATATAAAATTTTACCCAAAGGTCTTTTTTATCCTAGACTCAGCCCTATAAGCTTTCCGATCTTGACAATTCCATTTAATTGTGGAATTCACTTCGGAATGGGGGATTCATGGGCCAATGAAGCACATCGACTCCACTGACGGCATCTCAGCCTTTATGTTTCTATATGTGACAAACTAGTTGCCTGTCCGCCGATGGTCCGCTGGCTCCACTTCGGCTGTACAAGACGGCGAAGAGGTCACCAATTCGAACAGAAATTCTGATGTTATAAGTTTTGCATAAGCAGACACGTTCCTCAACAAGTTCAATAGCCAGGACGATTCACCGAAAGGTCAAGCTGTAAATGTACATTATCACGATGCAATTTGTAGTTATGACTTCAGGGGATTCCCCTGATTGGCGGCATTTTGATTGGTGGAAAATATAGTACCGAATAAGTAACCAATCAAAACGCAAAACATGAGGGAGAATCCGCCAAAGTCGTTACTACAAATCGTACCGTGGAAATGTGCCTTAATGAACAGCATCCCTGACTGCTTCGAAAGGTCCTGTTGGTTTCATTTTATTGGTATTTATAGACTGATTATATATTTTAGTTTTATGACAGCGGATCAGGTGGGAGCTGACCGCAGAAGAGGACACCCTATCACGAGACGCTCGTGAAGATGACTTCTTAGAGACTACGGCAGAGACAGGCGGAATGAACTGGATCCAGTTGCTCGATAGACGATTAGCCGCTAACACCAGATTAAATCGCTAATACCGGGTTAGAGACAGACCTTCAACATGACGTGACGTCATCTAATAGCGGATTAAATTTAATAGCGCTTCGAGCAACTGGCCCCAGGACCTGAACCAAGATTAAACGTTATGTTTATATAGAAGATCTAAACATATAACAGTAGGCAGAATAAACATGCTGTTTAGCATCTAAACGTTTTATTAAACATAACAACTGAAAAGTAAACACTTTAACACAATAATAAACATGTTAAGCGTGACCAAGATTTACAGTGTAGGTACGTGTTTCTACGTGTGGACTGACCAGCATATATCTGACTTAATGCAAAGCCAGACCATCTTAGGCAGTAGTGTATTTTTATTTTTAACATAATTTTGACTAAACAAACACCCTTACCCTTCCCTTTGAGAAAACTGCCACAGTACTAACGCATGGTCTGATTTTGGTAAATAAAGTTATTTTTGTAATGTTGCAGTTTTAATTCTGAATGGTTAGGCACGGTTTTTTTCCTTAAAATTTGATCAACTAATAAGACATTAACAACAATTCGAAAAAAAGTATTTAAACAAATATGTAATGTCCTGGTTTTTTTTTATAAGCGCAGACGCTTAAAGTAATTAGTCGTTTTAAATTGTGATCGTATATATTAATTTCAAAGTAAATCTGATTCATCAAATGTTTTCGAAAAGATATGTTTATAAATACATTTCATAATCCCTTTAGCAATAAAGAGGTCTGTTCCTATATTTGTCAACATTCAATATTGTTGAAACTTTAATATCCAATTCTATTATTACCAGAGTTGAAGTCATTTTACAAATACTGTTACATAGGTGGTAATTTCCATAACTTAATTAAATTTGAAAAAAAAAAATACCGGTAAATAAATAAACACCTTTTCCTATATAAGTTTTACTCGCCTTTAGATGTTACCAAATTGTATAAAATTACTAAAAATATTTAATATTTTGACATTTGATGGAAAAAAAGGTGTTTTATTTTATTGATGTTTGCGCAAAAAACAACAACAACAACAACAAAAAGTTAATTCGTAGTTGTAAAGAGCCAACTACTAAACTTTGCAATGGTCTATCACCTTTTTATTAACGTCGTTGCACAACATTGTTGTCTTGCCCCTACCGGAAGTAAAGTCCATGTGTACCGCCAGATTGAGCTGTGTGGTGGGTCTAGTTTTTCCCTACATCATCGATGTAAAGAGTTGCTATAGGTAAAGAGAATGTATGCATCAGAAAAGGAATGAATAACGTGATATATCGCTGATCACATGACCTCACTATACATGTTAAGATGTCCATTATTTTCCCAAAATAAGTTGGTAAGTAACTGGGTATTAAGTTATTTGCTGCTTTTGATAGAAATGTTGTTGTGAAAATGCGAGTGTCCGTGTCGACCCTAGTAATTCGGCATTCACACTGTTATCCACAAAAGTAGTGAAGTCCTTATTCACGCCGGATTGTTCTGCATGTAATATTAAAATAAACCCCAACATTTAAACACTTTTGTTTCAGCGTGTTTACATCTCTGCGTTATCGAAAACTGCCCTACTTACCATTACCATCTCCTTTGTCCGCTTCAATGTTTCTCAGCTGTCGAGGGAATGAGATCAATGTCAATCAATGTGAGATTGATAATATATCTGCATGGATCCAAACTACCTGGTCTACAATTTCATTGACTTGTACAGGTAATTGTCTTCAACATTGTAAAGGTGTTAAATGCAGTTGTTGCTTATCATCGTTAAAGGTGTCTTCAAATGGTTTATCAGTTGTGCTAGGAACTGCAGATTTGGAGCAAGTCGCTGTCCGAAACACTTTTACAGATGAAATCAAACAGGTTTATCCTCACTTTTTAATAAGAATTGCCTTGAAGACACAACAGGTTTACATGTTATGCCATTATTTCTAAGTAAATGTCTATGAGCTATGAGGCCGTCATCTTTCATTATTGCATATTTCTAAATAATGTTTATTACCTGTAAATGTGACAGAGTGGTTGTCTTACGTGGTATGTTTATTTTATACATGTATTTTACATATAGTAAATTTTAACTGATTATTTCGTGTGTATGTGTTTGTTATGGTTGCCTTCTCACACTGTTGTAGACTAGGAAACAATATACTTTGTTGTCTACCTGTTCAGTTATTATGTTTTAATGTATTATATTCTTTTAACGTGTCTGACAGAAGGGGTTAGCATCTTATGTTGTTATCGTGGAAACGTAGAAATGTTTATGTGTTTTTGTTACAAATTGTTACAATGCCAGGGGTACATGGTTACCATGTTGCGTAGTTACAGATGCCTGCATTATATTTAACTTCTCTCTGATTTACAGGGTAAGGGTGCAAAAAAAAAAAAAAAAAGCTATAGCTCACACCTTGTGCAATAAGCAGACACTGGTTTGCTGCTGGCATGCAAGATGCGTATTCCCAATGAATAATACTGCGTTTGGTGAAACAGTGTATCAACTAAAAGCCTGAACAAATCCATAACAATGCTGCCAAATTTGACACATAACCAGTCCTTCATGAGATCACTGTCTGTCCTAATAAACAATTTAAGTACATGCAACTTAAACACCAGCGCGCAGTACTGGTTTATCCTTAAAATCTGTAACAGTCAGTGTCCGGATATCTCCTTTGATTTGAACAATAATTTTCGACTAACATACAGACACATATTCCTGTCGATATTGTGTTTATTCAGTGGATATTTGAAAAGTAATCTTATCAAATTGTGTCTATCCTCAGATCTATCCCTGGACTTTTCATTGGGTCAAAACAATTCAGGAATAATGACAACAAGATACAAAAACACGACGTTAATGCCACTTTGTGTACATTCAGAAAACTTCGACAACAGGGGCGCGCAAATTTTATGTCAGAAATTTGGACTTCCCAGGTATGGCAGAATATTTTTATGTTCTGGATCAACCAATGTCCCTAGAAAAAATGGTTTCTTACAAACATTAAAAGTGTCACTTCACTCCGGCCGTTCGACTAGGATGAAGGATAACCACTGGCTCTCACAGCATGCTTCGGCAAACATCGTATGTTTCCGATATGCGTGATATCAGAAAAACACCAGGTTTGTCGCAGCATGCCGGAACTGTCAGAAACTAACCTGTATCTCATACTTGTGTTAAACATTTCAAATTTCGACATGAGCGGTCTTTATAAAGATATTTTATGTTTGTGTTTTGCTACTGCTTGTTTTTAATGTTGTGCATGTTTTGCTAATGTTGCAACTGCGACATTACTGGGGAGGTATACAGTTGCGACATTAGCAGCTAAGGTTGCCATGCAATGTGGTCAGGTATCTACGGCGCCCTCCCTTAATGTCGCATGCTGGAACGTGCATTGTGTAATATATGGATACAGCAGTGTGGGGCATTCCGCTAAGCAAGCTTTTATTGTGTCTTCAATGGCAGGAAGTCGCACAATTTTCACATATTATTCATCCGACCAGGCTTGCTGTTGTGATAAAATGGAAACCGCATATTTCACGGTAAAATAAACATTAATAAAGGCGTTAGGTATGGAAAGCATTCTACCTGTAATCTACACATGTTGAATTATTTTTGACATATGTTGAAATATTTTCAATACACGTACAATAAATATTTTTATTTCGCATATGTAGAATATAATTCCACTTATGTAAAATCCATTTCAGCATATGTTTATTTAATTTTGAATCAAATAATTTTACATATGTGAAAATTTTTTCACGTCCTGTAGTGTCACAGTTGAGACATTATCGGGCGATGCGACATTAACAGGCTTTACAGGCATTTTTTTAAAATCAAGGGATGTTAGTGAATTGGTTCAAGGGATATTAAACAGCACATACGTTTGTGGTAAGAATAAATCATAGTAACAGTTTCCCAAGCAGAAACAATGATGACACATTGGCTACAAAGGTGTTTCTTATATCTTATCCTCCAGTGAGCATGCCATCAACATTTATCAGTTAAAATTCCTCCTACCAAATTCAGCAATGTACGCCAAAGCCTTGCGAATAAACCTAGTCTGTCCGGATGATACTTCCTCGGCTTCACAATGTCATTTGGATATACCAAACCTCAGGAAGTTCTGCAATGTTGGGGACATTATGAATGACTACCGTCTGGCAGCGGTTTCGTGTACCGATGAAGGTAAATTCAACTTACATTCTTAAAATATTTGTCAAGCTTGTGTTGGACACATATGCCATGCGTATAAAACTTGTCTTCACCATTTGTATCACTAGGTGATGCGTTTGCTGTTCTCATGTTGTACAATATTAATGTTAACAGATATATGTTTTAACCATCGCAACTGTGTGTGGAACATCAGGATAATCAATGCTTGTTAAGTTTCTATATTTCGGTTTAAATCTGTAGGAATAAAGTGGCATCCACAATTCAAGGTAAACAAATAGAGAACAAATAGCGAAAAACAGTGATGGATACGTGTTAGTCTAGTGTAGCAAGCATTAATTTGTTTTGATCAAAACAATTCTTATAAAGCTATTTGCGCTTTACTGGGCCCCCCCACAGGCTATGCGACATAGGGTAAATCATAAATGTCTACGTTGATAGGTTATTTGTGTATTGGAGGTTTAGTTTCTTTTTCTAATTAAAAGCTTCCCACAGGAGGCCTATGATGTAATCTTACAGTGGAGGCTGTATTTTGGAGAAGAATTCCTTCTAATCTCTATAATGTACGAAGAGGATGGCAGATTGACAAATTTACAAAGATATTCAACGGATTAAGAGTTCTGTAGATGCTGAAAGATTTCAGTGTATTGATTCTTAATATGCCATTTTTATCTTGTTATCAAATGTTTTTCGGCCCTTACTAACATTGTATATGTAATACGAAATAAAACCAGGATATGTAAAACCACACCAAAATTGCTGTATAACTTTAATGGCGTTTTCCTTTTTTCATATTATAAAACTGACAGTTTTTTCTTCAAATATCTCTTATTTTCCCTCAATACTGCAGTTAGATGTCTTTTCCTCGCTGTTATATGTCTGTAATATAGACTTTATGGTCTTTATTGTTGTTTGGCCATTTATTGATTAATTTCTTGTTGGCCGCAAATACATTACAATAAGACAACTTATGAATGTTTTGTATGTCTTAGGACAATAGTAGTTTATTTGAATAGATTTTCTAGACTCTCTGTACTAGCGATTTAATACAGTGTGCCTGATGAATTGGGGATTACTTTCTCTGTTGACTGCCATTTCATTACTGAAACTGTAAACACTTTAGTCAATTTAGTCAAGACTTTAGTCAATTAAGTGCAATTTAAAAGTACGGCTTTCAGCCTGCTGTTTGCACTAACTATCACAGACGTCATTAACACAAAACCTCAACCACAAAGTACATAGAAATCAGCGAACAAACAACAAATTGGTTACACTTCTGTAAATCATGTTTGTAGCTCTTGAGTATCGACTGACAAACGTGCACCAAGATTCAGGAATTGGGCGTCTAGAAGTCCGGGGTGCTGGTCAAGACTGGGGAACTGTATGCGCTACCAAAGGCAACTTCCGATTTGCTACAACTGCTTGCAAGTCTCTTAAGTTACCCGAGTGAGAATTATCAGTTTTAATAAACACGTTTTCAAGTGATTAGTTGTTACAGTGTTAAACCAGCAAACTTAAACATCTTGGATTCAATAGCAATTAGTTCCATTCTTCACAAATTAGACATCACCGTATTAAGACAGTAATTACATGCACATAGCTACAAACGAATCTTGTGTCCTTTATCAAAGAAACAGAGGAAATCGGAACAGCCCTGGAAAACTATTTCATGTTTTATGTCTTTAGTACGGGTGCTCAGGCGTATACCAATGTGTTCTACGGTGGAACTTTCGGCGCTAATCTTCAAGAAGGCACTTGTGCAGGTTCGGAAACCGATATTGGCGCCTGTCTGAACAGTGATTGGGGGGAAACCGTGTCATAGTAAACAGTATATCGGATTGAAATGTGAAAATGGTAAGTTTCCAGAAAATATCTGATTGTGGTTAATAGAATAGTCAATTTGAATTATTGGTTTGAAACGAGTTAATGCTGATGGTTATGGATTCAGCTAGGATAAGTCTCCTTTTATTGGTTAGTCAGTAGTTTATGCTTCAAATTATAAAGACATTACTTGGACTATACAAAACAACCATATTGGTGGAAATCCATAACTTAGGTAATCGTCACCATGTAGTGGACACGATGAAAAGATGTGACTCTGGTAATCCTTTCAGCTCACCATGGACAGCTAAGATTCACTAGACTACACGGAGGACTGGTCCAGATCTACAACTTTAAGAGATGGTTCAACATTTCTGTTCATTATAACATAGAGGAAACCAGTCAAGTAGCTACAGTCGTTTGCAGGACTCTTAATCTTTCAACGTAAGTTAAGTTACTATATGATATGATATGCACGTGCTGCTTAGGCACTCTTTAAAGGATAGTAAAGTTTTAACTTGTATAGTAAATGGTTACAATGGTTATTCAAGTATTCAAATTATATCTGTTTAATGAATCTAAGCGGACCTTGACACATGCTTGCAATTGTAATAGCCGTGTGTAGTGTGGACACTTCGGACGCGGCACGTAAATATATACCTTTGCGAGAACGTGTGGTTTATCCCTCAGTTGTCCCAATTAATTTGCATCTGTCCATGGGAATATTCTATTGTCCTTTTTTGTGCGACTATATTTTATACCTTAATTCTCTAACGATAAACTAAAGTGACTAAACTGATAGTATGCGTTCAACCTTTCCTGAGGTGGCTATGACACGGACCGTGTATGCTTCTACAGTCTCTTTGCGATATCTCATGTCTCTCATTTGTGAAACTTCTTAATTCTGATGCCCATAAGCTCATAATGACGTTCCTCTGTTAAGTGATATTCAAAATGATCAGACGAAAAAGAGATTCATTGGATCCGAATGGATCAAGTTAGATAATCTTTTTAAAACACATTATTGTGGGATTTTGTTATAAGTTTCGTGCAAACGTCGTAAGGCTAAACATTGTTATGAACTTGCGCAAGATGTCGTAGAATGTTCTGTTGTCAAATATTACGAGTTGTGATATCATCGTGGTGTCATAATATATGTGACGTCATAAAGTGAAGTCTTATCTTGATGATGTAGGACCGAGGGTGTTATTTTTACATGTTATCATCTTGCCTGGGAGTAATGATATCAGGGTTGTCGTCTGAAAATTTCAGGTTATCTGACGAGAGCCTGTGTGATACGATGGATATCAGTAGTCTGGTAATGTTTTAAATCAAGAGACTCGATGATTTTTAAACGTGCCAGACGCCAGGTATGGAGACGGCATATTTAATGGCAATAAGTCGACAATAATTTCAAAACATGGTCCTGATTTATGGCCAAGACGTCCGTACTTTAGTATATGTACACGAGGCGGTGAGGGTTACCATCGCCTGGGATCAAGTGATGTGGGATATCCTGTATTTATCCAATAAATGAGTAAATTTCAGTGTAATACAGCCATCTGATATTTGTTTCATATCTCCACGTGTGGGATATAGCTCTCTGATGCTCTGATTGGTCACTTTCTGTCCATTGATATAATTCAACCAATGAAATGCTACATCTTACACGGACTATTTTATTTTACAACTTGCAGTGGCGTCTATACAGTTTCAAACAACCATGGCTGAGCTGCAGTTTGACGATCTCAGCTGATATCATTTACAATAATGAACATTTAGCATCCGCTGAATCATCATCTTATTTATCACAGGAGATTTGCCTCTTCTCTCGTTTTCAATCCGTCTTTCGATTCAGTCCAAACTTTCGTGCTCATGTACTGAAAGAGTGGAACGCTCGCCACGGCACAGTTCGATGTGCTCAAATGTCTTTACAATACTTTGTTAATGTGTCAAGAGTAATTGTTCGATATTGACTCGAATTAAAAATAATTTTTTGTACTTATTTATCATATTTCAGTTAAATAATTATTGCATTTCAACCAGCATATTTTTCTGTCCTGCGGGTGCTGATCACTCTGATGGACGGTTTACATTGACCCAGATGTGTATGTACCAATGCGCGCTTCTAGCTTCTCTTTCGACAGCGAAGGTAAACTATGTATATTGATTTCTGATTAAAATTACTACAAAAAGGCATTTATGGGATAAATAAGATCTCAAATTCGTGACCGGATATCAAGGGGGCGAGTAATAAATGCCAAATTACTACCCGAGTTTCATAAATTTGATATCTCCGGGTCACTCATTAGAGATCCTCTATTTATCACACGGCGTGGGGGTGTGATATCAGGGTTGTGGTGTGATATATTTGCAACAATACATAGCTACAAGAGAAACCTGGCCACGTATCATTGATACTATTTCATCGATACACGCTTCTTATATTACAGAGACGCAGTCAGTTATAAGGTGTCGTATGCTATTATGGAAGTTGCGATGCCGGTGGTTCAATGTACTGGAAGAGAGGCAAACTTTTCAGAATGCACCGAAACACCATTTGACGGGCCTTTGTCGATTAGTTACCGAAAAGCGTTGTATGTTCAGTGTGGTAAGCGGATTTTACCTATTGCTTGTTTGAAACATAGTGCATATCTTTTTAGCTAACCATGCAGGTGTCTTTGTGAATGCATTGTTTCTTTATTATGTGTAGATATGGCAAATATGCGTTTTACATCAAGCTGATGAAAGGTAATAAATATAACTGGAATCCTTTCTAGTCTCTATACAACCGCTCTTAAAATTCAACGAAATCACATCCTTGTCTTTGGTGGGATAGAACCACTCCATCTCCATTTCATGTTGGATCCTATGGGATTTTAAAATTATCCTATAGGATTTTTCTATGGAATCGTATAGGATTTTATAAATATTCTGTAGGATTTATAATTATCCTATAAGATTTTTCTGTAAGGGTAAACATTGTACATACCTCCATTTTCACTCATTGTCTTAGGTATCCACTCAGTTTTAAGCGAACTTTTAGAGAACGTACGAAAAGATAAACTTAACAAGCTTTACAACATGGCAAAATTTCACAAAGGCTCTGTAATTTAGCATACAGCACAGGTTCCATATTGTTATAAAGTAGTGGAAATCCTGTTATATGGTGTTATATAATTATTACTTTAAAATAACATAGTTGTATATATTCTGTTATCAGTCATTGGGTAGGCATATTTGGGACTTTGTTGTAGTTTACAGTAACAAGCCAAAGATTCCTTATTCTGTAAAATCTTTTCCCAAAAGTAAATCGTGGTACATTATTACAAGAAATAAATAAATAAAAAACCAACCAACACACGCGTGCGTACACACAGGAAACCAAAAACAAAAAAACAAAAAAGGTACACGAAACGTTTCGTTATACAATATAATATATTTATAAAAAGCAATAACACTGGCACAGGGATGTAGATTAATTAAAATCGATGAATCATCTTATGTTCTAGATAAACTCCCAGAGACAAGTTTCT
>JAQQZZ010001061.1:0-10974 GCA_030265115.1 Mopalia vespertina
AGCTGCTAACTTATAAGACAATTGACAATTCTCAGAGTGGACATGATGTTGCCTTTATTCAAGAAAAACAAATTCCTGTAGCACTGCAGCCAGACAAATCGGCGGAAACACATCTATCGAAAATCTGACTTTTAATATGTATTCAGGAGATGAACAATATTACAAAAAATAAACCGCAGTTATTGAAGATAAACATTCAATGCAGTGGAAGTATAGAGCAATATTTATTTTGTTTCAGGTTTGACCGGGGATGTTCTCAATTTGGGTAACGTTCTTCATGCCTTCACCGCGGTCGTACCTAAGGTAGCTTTGAGCATTGCTGAGCCTCTTATCGTCAATGCCCTTCATATGAGTTCCAATGGATACGTTCAGGCTATTCCGGCCTGTGCGACGGCCATCACGGGATAAATCAGCTCATTCTTTGTACAAAATGTTACTGAAGAAAAAAATTATACTAATTTGACCAAAAAAAATCAGATGTTTTTTTACGTTTTGATTGTTCATTTCTGTATCCTGTGTTTGTTTGGCTCAGAGTATCCACTGATTAGACGTGTCAGATAGTTACACTGTAAAAGTTATGGAAACAATTTCAGAACGCCTTTAATGTAGAATTTCCTTAACTTTTGTGGAATTTTTCGAAACCTCTTAAAGATAATCCATAACTATATTTGGAATAATCCTTGCCCCCGAGACAAGTCCCATGTCGTTTTCCTTGAAATTTATGGAATATTCCGCTGGTGCTTTATTCGAAGATTATTTCTAGCTTTTTCCTTATTATGTTAAGGAATATTTTTTCAGTGTATAGTTATCCTGAATATACCTCTTATTCTGTTCAATTTATTTATGAAGGTATAACATGGACATAATGTTTTTAAAGTATCCGTTAAAAGTAATGGGAACTGACTATTAATGACTTAGCTTCCGATAGATAAGCTGACGACAAGTTCTGTCAACACGACGGAGAACTTTATCTTCTTATTTTTAAAAATAATAATTTTTCTTTGTCAATCTTGCTATTTTGCCCTAATTAGGTGCTTTTAACCAGGCCAAAAAGGCACACGAGAGACTCTTCACTTTGTTATTGTATACATGAGTTGATGTATGCCATGATGTACACCATGCAGTGCTTTACATCTCGTATAACCTAAAGGTATAGATGATAAGCCGGTGGTTTGA
Source organism: Mopalia vespertina (assembly GCA_030265115.1). Lineage (NCBI taxonomy): Eukaryota > Metazoa > Mollusca > Polyplacophora > Chitonida > Mopaliidae > Mopalia > Mopalia vespertina. The sequence goes on from JAQQZZ010001061.1 coordinate 1,177, forward strand.
GACTAACTAAATCAGCGTTTGTCAGATTAACCTCATTCCTTTTTATTGTTGACTTTTGACAACTTAGTGGTCAGATAAAGAAGACAACGCAGCTCCCAACCAAAGACCCCCCCCCCCCCGACCCCCCCCCCCACCAGCATATGAAATAAGATCTAAATCAAACGATTATGTTGATGTACATGTATAAAATTGTGTCCACACTATCGTAAATCAACATACAAATCGGTATTTCAGAGATATCGAAATTAACCGCTAAAGAGTCTGAGTGTTAGCGTAACTGTCTGACACAGAGGGAAGTTTCGCCTTAACCAGTAGGTCCTTTACATTTGTGTTTCTCATGTATACTATAATGGGTCTTTGTGAGAGAGGAGTAGACATTTTAGGTACAAGATTTTGATATTCCTGTATAAGGAGACTAGCAAACCTGGCACTAAGGTTGGTAACAGTCGAATACAAATGGAATTATTCCTTTTTTAGACTCTTTACCTGGTTCACAATTTAAACCCAGTGGATACAACGTTTGAAGAGTTTTAATCCAATAAGCTTCTCTTTCTTAACCTTTTCTGTTTGGGTTCTTCTTCAGAAGGAAGAATTTGTGATTTTTCACTCGGCCGGATTTGAAAATGATCTCTAACCGAATAACCACATCTTCTCAAGCCAAGAGTTGTATTCCGAGCTACTCTGCATTACAACCCTTGGCGGATAATTCATATATAATCGGACTCGGCGTCCAAGCGATTGATTGGATGCGTGGGAACCTCTACTCAACCAATCAGATGTTGTGGTACGAGAGGACCCTGCTATTAAAAATGACAGCGATAGTCAATAACGAAAGTGGAAAGTGTCGTCGAAAAAGGGATATGTTCGGGGTTTTAAACCAACTCAAGGAGAGTATTGCATATGTACCCACCCCTGCATACACTAACTCTCCATATATACGCCAATAGCGCTTTACAAAGATAAACAAATTGTCAAAACTAGAGAATAACATTCAACTTATGTTATGAGCGCTTTAACCCAAAACTGGGTCATGTTATCCACCAGGGGGCGTAGATGTAGTTCTAGTTATATTTGAATAATCGGCCAAGGGTTGTAATGCAGGGTAGCTCGGAATCAAACCCTTGGTTAGCGAAGATGAGTCTATACATACGTGTTTAAAACCTCCACGGTGAAATAAACTAGGAGTGTTTAGAAAATCCACAGGGCATATATTATAACGTTGTTTAATCCGGGTATTTTCAAGCGTCACCATGCAGTGATCCGTCTGCTTTGACAGACGCCATTTTCACCACAGATACGATCAAGATGCATCTAAGAGTTTTATAATTCTGTGGTAATTTTTTCTGTTAAAATCGCCCGAAGAAACCTTTCATGGATACATAGAATATGTGTTTAGATTCAGTAAGTGTTTCTCTTTGAATGAAATGTGGACATTGATATTTTATGGCGAAGCATGCAATGTGTAATAACATCGGTCCGTTTGAAATAGTTGGGATATATTTCTTAATAAGGTTTGTAAAATGTTGATGAATAAAATGTTTAAAAAACTTGATGTCAAAATTTATAAAAGTGTTTCCTTTGTAATATAGTTCTATTTATAAATCTGTCGATTCTTTCTTCAAAATGTGCTTAAGACCGTAAATGGCCCCTTTATCACTGAAAATAAATATCTTGAAATCAGTTATATATTTATTTTAGGTAGTAAACGGGCCACTGACTGTCTGATTAGGCACTGCAAAGGTGATAAACAATAAGTGTTTACCGTCTAAACACTAAGACAAACTAAACACAAAAAGGTGTTCGAAAGTCATGTCTGCTCAATTTCGCAATAAACGCGTTGATCCCATTTAGAACCAGTACAGGCAGTGTGCAATTTCTAAACCGGGTAATTAGGATGGAAACAACGGCCGTTTAACCTGTAAACATATACGTTATATGCCATTTAGATTATAAACGCTCTAAACGTGTTTGAAAGTCATGTCTCTGGGATGTTTATTCATCATTTAAAACCTAAACGATCTTTTTTACTGTGTATATGTTAAGAGATTTGAACAGAGCAACTGACCTGACAATACTTGTACTATTGATATATTGATTAAACATTAAGGATGATTGAGAAACACACAGGACAATACAGACGCTTGGTGTTTCACGTTGTATCTAAGAGTGTTTAACTTTTACTGCGAACTGGTATCTTTGTTCCACATGCAAGAAACAATTTTACACCCTGAAATATCTTAAACAGTTCGGTGAAAAATTGCAGTAGTAATGGCTTCTGACTGAGAGCAGTTAGTAGGCCTATTCATTAAGCACGATTTAAAGGAGAAGACACGCTGTTTTATCTTGGGTTTTGGTCATTTCTTAATACTATTTTAGTAACATAACAGCCCTCAGACTAAGAAACTAATTAATATTAAGCCAATAATTAACATTTTACAAACCGGAAGTGACGTATGCGGAGCAAGTGACACGCAATAACAACACCATTCCATATGCTATTGCTACGATAAACCTATCATATCAGAGTCAATTTCCTCTCTGAATTTTTCTATCGGGCAGAATTATTACCGTACAAGTTTGTACCAAATTATTCTAAGGAAGAACTAGAAAGCCAGGAAGAAAGATATAAGTAAAAGAACGGTAGATACAGCAGTGTGTAGGCCTAGATGCAAATACGTATCCTGATATCCCTAAAGACCTTATATACAGTCAATATGAAGTCCTAGTCGCACGGAAGACAAGTCTTGGCATAGTGTTATGACCTAAAATATCAGATCTAATATCCTGAAAACGTAAAAATCAATACAAAAATGTGGTCAAAATGGAAAGGACAGCTTCATTAAGGACACCTAGTTATTAGCATGAATGGGGAACTTAAACTTTCCATATCGGTACTCAGTCCAGGTTCTTTTTCTGGGCTACCTTTACTGATACTGGGCTGGAGATCATATAAAAGCTCAGCGTCTTTCTCCCGTTGTTGACTAGGTAAACCCGAGGCAAAACTGCCCTGCCTTCTTTCTGTCTGGCGTCGACGCTCCTCGCGCTCATGTCTATCCGAGTCTTTTACTCTGGGACAAATGGAAATACACACGGTATACATCATTCTTCTTTAACTTAGTTTTGGTAGCTTTAAATCGGTCAATTCTTTCTGAAGGTCCCCTTCATAATCGGATGGCACACAATCTTTTACGCACACTTTCTCGAATTCTTTAGACTGTCAAATGATGCATTTACTGGCAAATCTTTGTGTTTGATTTTTACAAGCCACTGCCTTAAAAAAACAGAATATCTAATGTAACAGATCGAATTTCTTTTGCAATAACAATTCATAATTCTCACATTGAGGTACTACGCAGGCAGGCATAATTCCTGTCAGAAATGAGATATTCATATGTTTAACACTGCCATCGCATACGATATAAATTGTGGGTAACTTGCGCCACTTGCAGTTTGATATATTTTAATTACGGACTTACTTTTAATTAGTTCATTGATCAGAGGGCTGTTATGTTACTAAAATGGTATTAAAAACGACTAAAACCCACTATAAAACCGCGTGTTTATTCCTTTAAAAGAGAATCCCTGGCCAAACTAACCCCTGGCCCTACTCTCTACAGATTCACTTGTTCCATTGATCGGAGTTTAGCATCGTACTCAAGGATATATATACATGTCTATCTTGAGACCAGGAGACGACATAACGCTGCTTATTTGTATTCTAACCTAGTTTCATATGCTAGAGTTATATTGGCCCATACACACATAATCGCTGGTACTCCAGCCTATCAGCGACGCTCTATACCACGTGTTCTGTTGAAACCTCTTTCGACTCCAAGAAATAGTCCAACCACTTTATTTGGATGCCATTTAATTGTCAACACAAATATGCACAGGGATGCTGATTAATTCAAATCGATGAATCATCTTCTGTTTTAGATAAACTCCCAGAGACAAGTTTCTAAATAGATCTTAATGTCGAGTTGTAATGGGTAACCTACAGATATCTCGATTGAAGGTTTATGACCATGAACATGGTATATAAAGTATCGATAAATATGTAACAAACTTGGTACAGGTTAGAATACAATAGCCAGCAAACAGGTACATCTTGTTTTAAGTAGATTTCGAGCACTGCTACATTTCCGCCATTATTTGCTTCCAAGTCGCAAGTCATTGAAACGACGTATTCCATTGGCCGGTGGATTTATCGAGAAAAACCCATATGGGGCTAGACCCCAGGCTACTGCAGCGCGACAGTAGTCTTTAGTATGAACGTTATTACATAAAAAGTAGTGTTCTACATTCTTTTTTGCAGCGCGACAGTCGCGTCATGTCTAGCTACTTAGTTTGAAGGCTTCTAATCTTATAATTGCCCTATACAGCGGTATCTCATGTAGCAGGATGCATTGTGGGAGACGGGGCCAGGCTAAGAATATGGCGGCTTGACAACAAGAAGTTGGGCCGTGATGTTCCATTTTTTTTAACGCGGATTCTGGACTATTTAAGGACGCAATTGACATAAAAAATATATCACAGCATTCAGAATACAAAACGTAACTGGGCAGTATTTAATGGAACACATACAAGTCGGTAGTGTAAAAACTTAAAATTACACGATTTTGAGCGTTTTAACTCTGTATCTCTACGGCTACATCATATGATAGACGATCAGAGATACAGAACTCTGCATCTACTTCATGTCCAGTGTGAATTGGGATTAAATGTTAACGGTAAATAAAGAAAGACGGTCATACATGATGATGAGAATACCCCTTAGCCATTGATCAATCGAGGGGTAAAAAGTGAACCTTTATTTCTCAGATAACCCACAATAGCTGAACGTCAGGTAATCTTATAAAGGATTGATGAGCAGCACAAAGTATAACAATAAAACAGAGTTATTCAAAGGTTTTATAAGTTTTATTATGACAAATGTGTTTATACCATGTACACAGCACTGCTATATCTGGCAGTGTCATTCTCACTTTTTTTGGACTGAACCCAAGATAAACTGATATATCATATGCTTAGGCCACTACATTATATCAGTTCAAAAGAAAGGCAATATGGCCAAAGCTACTCTTAAAGACCAATGACCTAATAATAACTGACAATTCACCTCATAACAAACAAAGATATGATATTAACCATCCGCTTCATTCACTCACAAAGCTCTCGTACAGGTCATATACCATACAAAAGATATGTCGTTTTTTTGTGTTGCAAAATGCACGACGGAAAACAATATGTACATAAACAAGCTATGTATACTTTGTGGTCAGCGAATTCAACTAAAAAACATTTTCTTACACAGTCTGATCTTGTATGTGTTTTGTTGAAATGTAATTAATAAACAAAACAAAAGATCAATTTAACTGCGATGGTAAAGTTTGACAAAATAAGTTACGTAGCATTTAACATCAGTGAAAATCAATGTGTTAAAATAATGTAGACAATGGGTGATGTGAAATACATTTAACGGTTATAAATGAGAACTCCTTCCATCTGATATTTAGCAGAATACATTACATTTTTGAAACATTTTTCTAACCCAACAAGGCGTCTCATAGAAATAATTCTGCAACTTTGTATAATTTAATATTATTTTAGACGAATTTCTTGGTAATTTACTTCTGACATAAATGTGATATGTATTTGTTAATGGTACATTACATTTGAAGATATGCTTTATCTCTGGGTCTCGCTAAGCACCACATTTCAAACTTTTCATCTGAATGATTATTCGGCCAAACGTCTACTGTTGGTTTTATGCTGCTATGTGGTACAAAATTTATTACTTATACTATACAAAAGTAACTGAATACCAATACAATTTATGCTGTTTTTCAAAATGATTTGCACATCCAGACCTTCTCAAAGATATTTATATTTGACCGAATAATATTTTACCAAATTAACAAAGGTGGCAAATAATTTTAAAAAAGTGCTTTTTTTTTTAAAGAACACTTTTGATATAGAAATGTCGTGTAAAGAAGCACAGGTGTCTGGTGTGAACAGTAATTCAGCAGCATTGGCAATCATTGGAATTTATTGTGTGAGTGAGTGAACAAATTCAGTCTTTCAGTATTTGATGTGTTTTTTTACACCACACCTAATGTTATTTCGCTGATATGCCAGCATTTTAGCCCAATAGTTGAAGGTTTGTTTGTTTGATTGGGGTTTAATGTCATACTCAAGCCAGGTTATATCAATTATATGACAGCTTACCAGCCCAATGGGTGACGAAAATCTCCCTCCACAGCACTGGCTGGCAACAAAGATAAGACTGTACAATCACAGGACCCAATATAAAGACATCACACACAGATCAGCTTCATGTTGTCCCTTAGAACAGAGCACCAGGGCAACACTTAGTTGAAGTAAACTGCGGTCACCATGACTGGCAGCAAACGATGAGAAGTACAAAACTCACAGCAAGGTGCATACAGGATAAGCTGTGCAAATTTACACAGCAAAAAACACTAGATAAGCTTCGTGAAGGAAAAAGCACAGTGATAGCTTTGGACAACCATCAACGTTATATCTTCTCGGAACTTACGTCATACACTCCTGCTGTATGTCTCATCAGAATTAAAATTGTGGAACAAAAGTTTCCTCTAAAATTAGGGTTCTGCGGAGCAAATTTGTAAAAATGCCTGATAAACCGTTTTCAACCATTCTAGTCCTATTATTTTCCGTAATTACATAAAATAGTTAGACAATGGTACATTTATAGGTGAAATTGAATAGGTGTGCAAATAATTTTTTCTGATTTTTTCTAAAATCATGTCAATGAAACATATAAAGGTTCTTAGTATGAATGCCTTGATGACGGGAACCTGCACAGTTAAAAATGATAACATTTTGGCTTCAAGTCTCGTTTTTATAAAGTTAATTAAGGAAGACAAGTGTTCCAGAAAATACAGGAAACACATCACTTTTAAATTAAAGGAATTGGCAAAACAAAAAGAGAAAAACATGACATACATTGGTATGGGTATGGGAATGACACGTTCTTGTTGAAAAAGGAAAGCTTCAGGTATCATTTCAGATCCAATTTACTTTGGCTTTTGGATAGCACCACGTCCCAAAAACGTAAGACATATTTATTTAAAGAAAGAAATACCATGGTTTGTAATTAGATGGGACACAGAATCAAAGTAGTTAAGGTCAGTTTACACCAATCATTTGTATAAGCTTCAATCAACAGTAAACTGAAGCATGAAGTCATTTCAATCAGGTGTTATAATTTCAACACTGATGATACATTAAAAAAACCAACTTTAAAAACCATTATAAAAAAGACAAGTAAAACCCAATGCAGTATACCTGTTTTAATTCATATTGTGGTAACAGAACCACCAAGAAAAGAGTTCCAGTTAACTATTGTTTTTTGGGGGACAATAATAAAAACAACCTCAATGAATGTTTATTTTTAAAAAAACATTCACATACCCCCAAAACAATACCTTAAAAAATAAAAGCAGATTAAAATTTATATTTATATTTGCTGTTTAAAGAAGTATTTGACTTAAAAAATACCAATAAGATTGACAATTCAGTAATTAAAAAATACCTAGCAGGTACAATACAAAAACATGATGTAATGACTTAGAAATAATCTGCAGAGAGAACAGTTGTCAATGATCCATGAAGCAGTGGCAGCTACAGGAATTATTTTACGCTTTCTTGTTTTATACTTCTGCAAGAAAACCAGCTCATGCTTAAACCAAAGAATTTAGCAAACTATTTAACCAGGTAATATTCTCTTGTCCGTATCAGTGTAAAAAATTGATTTAAATTCCATGTCTATTTTAATACAAAATACTTTCAGCTCAAATAGTTTAAAATCAATTGACAGATCTCTGGCATGAATGTAATTGCTATTGGATATATCTAATCTTATCAAATGTTTTTACTGTATTTCCAATGACAAATGTACATCCCAATCAACAGGATAGGATTTATTTAAATGAAAATCAGCTACATGTATTGTCTTCAAAAGGCGAGAACTAAGTTCCATACAAAAGACAATTAAGAGTAGAATTAACACTAAGAAATCTTAGATATTCAACAACACAGCAGCTTGAGTATTCATGAAACAAAAAAAAAAAGTTTATCACTAATAACAATCGTAAGTCTTTATTCACCACCAACTATTAAAGGTACTACACTCTTTCATCCCAGCCACACCAGAGAACTGACATGTTATCTAGGTTAACAGTGGGATTTCTCTCATTCATTCAAGCAAATGAAATAAACTGTTTCTGGTATGACTTTGTTGAGCTGATAATAACGATCCCACCGCTGCCACCAAAATGTCCCGTCTCTCAGCTTTGCATCACTCCTTTCTTGTTGGTAGGCCACCATGGCAGCATCACAGTTAGGTGTTACCACAACGAAGGGTGCAAGCATGACAAGCTATGTTTACAATCAAAGTCCACATCAAGTAAACATGCTATCCAAACGCTGGCCCCAAAATCTGGCTTCACTCACATGGTATACTTCACAGGTCAGTGTCCTGGCCTGTAATGGGCGACAAATCAACCATTGCTATATCACTTGACACATTACATGTATACAACTGTCACATCACAACACAGGTTCAATCATAGAAGTATTCAATATCATAAGAAAACTGCATAGAAACATTAAGGTTAAGATTACTTTTCTGTTAAATCTGGTATTAAATAAATAGCATTTGTTGACTGTGACTCTTCAAAAACAGCATTATCTATGATTTCTACAATAATCAATGATTTCTTCAATAATCTTTCATAATCTAACAATTGTGACAGATAAAATAACAACATAAACGTGCAAAATAAAAACATCAATAAGTCTGGAATATGCGCCAGAAGCTGGTGTCTTCTTTGAGCTTGTGATGCTGGTTCGCATAAAGTTTCACACTCGTATCTCCAAATAATTAGAAAAGCATGCAGATAGAGACACACGGAACATAGGCTGGAGAGATACAGGTACAAAGTATACACAAGGAAGAATGAATACAGGGCCCAGTTGCTCGAAGGTAGAGTTGTCACTTGTCGAAGAATAAATCACTAATACAGAATGTGAGATAACATCTTCAACATTGGAGTGATTTCATCCAGAATTAATTTAACAGTCCTTTGAACAACCGGTCCCAGTATGAGTTGCAGGCTTGGCTAGATAATAAGGTCACATGACATCCACAAAGAACTCACATGGATTTCCCATAGCCATTCTGAAAGACTGGCGGCTACCACTGAGATCTTGGGGTATATTGGCAAGGCCTTGAGGCGGAGGAGGTGGTGGCAAACTTCTCTCACTAGGGGTTGGTCTGCGTGCCCCAGATAAACTGCCAGTCTCTGTATCACTGCCTCCACTCTGCCCCGGACTGGCAGTCTTCCCTTTCTCTTTTTCACTTTTCCGCCTTTCACTACTGCCTGAAGCGCTGCTACCTGTGAGTATACAAAAAAAAAAGCCAATTATTTCTTTGACAAAATACCCGAAGTAGAATTCTATGTTCTACATGAAAACCTTCCTCATAAATAATGAATGCAGTCAGTTAAGAACATGTTGTGATGTTTGGGGAAAATCTAATGATAAAGGGATAGTAAAAAAACTCCTGGTAGTGACTGGTACTTAGTAGTGGTATAACCCTACATAAATATATGGCTATAGTATGAATCAAACATTGCCTTTTTTAAGCCAATGTAATGCAACAAATAATAAGGCCCCTCAATCTATTGTGGGATATTAATTAGAAACCTATTGTAAGCCCAAATTGAGAAGGGGGGGGGGGGGGGTACCAGTACA
>JAQQZZ010001072.1:0-12026 GCA_030265115.1 Mopalia vespertina
AGGTGAGACGTCGGGTAAAACTTTCAAGATATCAATATCGGGTAGCCAACGGCATTCGGGCTGTATGTTTGCAAGAGAAATGTCCGAATTATTAAAAGGAGCAAACATTTAAGCCCAATGTTCGGGCTATGGCTGTCCTAACTTTATCATGCATTTTCAACAAACACAGACCCACATTAAAGCAATTAATTGAATGCACTGCTCAGCTAACATTGGCATGCCTTACGATAATGGCTACGAGCTAAATACAAGTGTTTCTGGTCAAAATCTCAACTACAAATGAAAATAGATACATTTTGTTGTTTGTTTACGTCTTGGAAATTGTTTCTAACAACAGTTTATCACAACTTAAGATACGTTATATGTGAAGCAACAATAGCAAAATTGTAAACCGTAAAGTTTGTGAAGAATCCAAATTGTAATCATTAAATTAAATTGGAAATAAACTTGGAAAAATGAATTCGACAGTACGTAACGAAAACTGGAACCTGTTCCACTCACGTGTTAGAGCAAAACTCAGGAAACAAGCCTTCACAAAGCGTCCGATATATTGGGACTTTAAAACAGGCTAAGACACTGCGATTTTCCACATTGTTCGTAAAAATAACACAAGATAAACAAAGTCATGAATATTAAACCGTTTACCAAGCAACTTACCAAGAAAAATGCAATAAATTCGGGAAATCCCGAATGTATATATATCGTGGTAGATGTGTCACCTACCAACAAAAGTGCCCGGATGATCACCACGTGACTAAAAGACGTCCATAAAGGGAGATAACTCTATCGAGTTAACCAAAATGAATTTACACTACGTGTTTTAGCCTTGAACTGAAGCATCGTATATATCAGTCTCAAACTACTTGATAAGAGCTCAACAAAGACTACGCGAACACTTCCTCATTAATAAACAAAAGTGTCTGCTGCCCAATTCCTTATGATTCTCTTGGTCATCCTTAATTGGTTAAATATCGAACAGGATTGGGTACGATCAAGAAACAATCTGTATAGGAATAATTTTGTGAACATTTCCTGTTATACAACAGGATTATACAGCCATGTTATACAAGGCTAAACGATCGCTTGAATACAACGAAAAAAAAAGAAATAACTACGGTATTACAATTTCATTATATAGTGGGCCTACTGGTAAACTAACCTAACACAACTTCTGCAACGAGAAAGCAGAAATTAAACTATCTCCACTCCGAACGACTTTTAAAAAGAAAAATTTAAACCGTATGGTAAATTTTCCTCACAGTATAGCTATTCAAATGCCCAATGAGTTGAGCATGCAACATAGGCTAACTGGATGAACAACTTACATCTGCGATGGATAAAAGACTGGTCTTCCTTGAAGCATTGCGCTATAGCCTGCTATATGTACCATGATTTAGTGGTTACTGTCACAGTGTCTGTCTACTAACTCTTTATTTCCTCTCGATTTTCTACTGTATTTCAAGTTAAGCAGACCAGTGTGAAATGGATAATCTGTCGTCATATAAGTGAAATACACTTGGAGTACGACGTTAAACCCCAAACAAACTAGATCCAGGTACTGGTGCTGTCGTTATAGCACATGCTATACTGACAAACAAACAAACAGTATCGCTTTAAATAGTCTCATGTAGCCTTCAGTTATTTACAGACAGAGTTTTTAACTGTGAATGTATAGACTTGAAGCTTTTGGAGAATGGCCTGTAATTTCCATTTTTTTTACACACAAAATGGACAATTGAAATACAACACAGAGATGATTCGATAGAAACATTAAGCCGGTAAGTCTGCTAGATTAAAGGTATGAGCTCCCCATCAAAATCTGCTGCAAAGCGATTACAGTTTGGTTCGATTAAACGCTGTAACAATGGTCGTCCAAGATAACTGTGACAATACAGAATAATAATAAGAATACTGCTTGAGCTTTAGTTGCCAGAGTTATAAGCAAAATATACACTTTATTTAACTAAATATGCTTCTCTTGTGTACTCTCATCTTGTAAGTCCACCTCTTTTTTGAAAAAATATGCTCACAATCCCAGTCAAATCAGCTTTTTTCTACTGTTGTTTAAGAACCATTTTATTCCTTCAAAGAGCCAAAGCGTAAAAGCTATGGTGTTTATCATCTTTTTGGTGCATTATGCAAGGTTGTAAAAGTTTCAAGTTATTCAGTGAATTTGTTCTCAAAATGATTATTTTGGCATGAATATTGAAAAATTATGCAATAGCAGCCATATTGTTTTGCGTAATTTGATGAAATGCAATCGTATCCTATGTCTTAGTATCAGAAAACTAACTTCCAGGTTTCAAGTTACATGTAATCTGTGAATTTGATCTCAAAACTATCATGCTCACAACATAGTCCTGAATATTGTAAAATGATACAATGGCGGCCATTGGATGAAATTCAATCCCATCTGTTGTCTTAATAGGAGGAGACTACATTTCAAGTTAATCTGTGAATTTGTTACAGAGTTATAGTGTTCACAACATAAACAGATACGAATATCGTAAAATAATGCAATGGTGGCCATTTTGTTGTACGGAATTTGGTCAAATGCAATCCCATACAACGTTTTAACAGGAGGAAGTTACCTACAAATTTTGAAGTTCATCCATGAATTTATTCTCTATTTATTGTGCTTACAACACAAACAGACATGAATATGGTGAAATTATGTATTAACGGCCATTTCATTTTACAGAATTGTTGACAGGAAGAAGGTACATATCAAGTTTGAAATTAATCAATGAATTTGTTTTCAAGCTAGTGTTTTCACAAACATTTGTGACAGATACCGAGTAGCATGTCTAAGTCCCCCTACTGTAGTGGTGGTTGACAAACACGCTTTGATCGCGCATATGCTTATAATGAAATAAATCATACGACATCATGAAAAGTAATTCAAACAGAAAAAAAAAACCTAGCAGTTCATAGAAGGCTTTTATAAAAGTTTCTCAAATAACATTGTCCATTTAACTCTGTAAGGAACAGTGCCAAATATCACTCTCCTATGATAACCCAATAAATAAAACACATGTGTGTGTAATGTCTCGTTATTATAAGACACATAGTATCTGATCTATTGACTGTGTATACAATCTGGGATTAGTCCATAGTAAAATAAAATCTATGGCAGATGCATTTATGCCACATATCTTTTAGTAACACAAGGCTGAAATAAATCTATATTTAAATGTTGCCCATTAGTAGGATAGGACTTTATTCTGTATATTTCAGTTACTGCTTTGCACTCTTTAAATTTTGCCTAACTTGGGATAGAAATATCTAATCGAGACATATGAATAAAAAATGGCACAAAATGTCCACCATACTATTAACTTAGACTCAATGTTTCTTTGGAAAACTGGTAATCCCCCCCCTCCCCTAAATAAAACCCATGCCATTTGGTTCAAAATTGGCCAGGGGTATAGTTTAAATATCCCCCCCCCCCCCCTACCCCCGTTACCGCCACCTGGGCAAACCTAAGCTGTCTAAAAATGATTCGCAGTCTAACTGAAGTGTCCCATCTACCTGGAAGGATTGGGTGGACATAAAAATATGACAAAAGACTGGTATATGATTTAGAAAAGTTACTAGACAAACATTTCGGCCATCCTTTGTCATTTCTTAGTAGCTATGAAAGCCGGCCTTGGTTTAAAGCACTGACAACTATTTGGCCAAGACAAATTTAAGTCGCTTTCAAGAGCTGTGTACTTAATTACTCTTTAAAGATCAATCAATTTTGTGTTATACACCATACTTATGGTTGTTTCACTCATGTGAAGACATAATAGCTAAATGTCAAGAAGTCACCACTGACTGCTTTCTTATCAACCCTTAGCATTGAGGAATTTCTCTCCAATCACCCACAAATAGAGGTTGAATAACAACAAAGTAGAAAAGCACAAGGAAAGGCTCGTTTCCAGAAAGGAAGGTGTGTTTTTTATTACAGGTTAAGTAAATTGTTTTTCATTATTCTGGGTTTTTTTATTTCTTTTTATCACTGCCCCGCCATCTCATCAGAAATTTCTGAAAACAGAAAAAAGAGAAGAGAATTTTAAAAACTTAAGGTTACATATTTCCATATCGCTTATAACTGGAGAGAAATCTACAGACTGGCATTAACCATTGTGCTCAGAGGTCTCCTGCTCTTAACATGTACAGATTGAACTCTCTTTGGTTTATTTCACCACCACAGACGTGTGCAAGGCCAATGGATGGAGGGTTATTTGCCGGACAAATTTAAATATTTATATGACAAAAGTTTGTCTAATTTTTTACCCTCTTACAGGAAGAAAACTGAGAGGAACCTGGTAAAAGCCCCCACTGCGAGTACTGTATTGATTATGTAAGTTTGTTTGGAGTTAAACACTGACTTAAGGTTATTTCACTCACAACGGTGTTTCCAACATTAGGGAAAGGCGTTTCATCTTGGTTGTGCTAGTGTCAATAATTGTTGGAATACACCACCATCATATAAGTGAAATACCCTTCAGCACAGCGTAAAACATCAATCAATCAATCAAACTCAACCATCTGACTGGATTCCCAAATAGAAAACTGAAGAAATCCACCGTTGACTTTACTGGCATCCATTACAGGACAGGACAATCGAAAGTTGAAAAGGGAAGACTTTTACTGAAATATTCAGGTTACCTGGCCTACATCCTCCAAATGTAGATGGAGTAATAAATGTAAGGGTTGATGGAAATTAATTTTTATCAACCTCCAAGATGTAACTTACTTTGCAATGATTCCGTCCCTTTTTGATAACCTGGCTACACAGTCATCGGATTCACCCTGTAGCAACAAAATTTAATTCATTATATATTTTTGTTGTAGATATACATGTATTCATTATATAGGTCAATGGTGAAACGTAATGATATACTGAAGGTTTTTCACCAATGTGAAATGAAGATCTGTCTGCTTGTAAAACTGCAAGTCTAAGCAGCCAGAAAACTGCTCAGTGGCTGTTTTTTTCAATGTCTGCAGATGACAAACCTATTTTGGAGCGAGTAGATTGGTGAAACTCGTCAAACTAACTAGAAGCAGTGAAACCAGTTTCACAAAGTTTCAATAGTGCTTAGATCAACATAAAACTACCACTGAGTTGCAACCTAGTTCTGTGTAGATCAACGCCTAGCTTACGCGCAGACAAATACTGAAAAAGAAATCTCTTTCCAGCCACATGCATCCTCTAACGTTTATTTGTAAACACCATACTTAATTCATCATACATGTGAAACTATTTAGAAATCTGCACTCATTAAACTATTCAAGAACTGGACCACACATTTTTACTTTGTGTTACAATAATGATTGAAGGGATCTATTTTTAGATCCACTCGGAGACTTATTTATAGTGCATTTATCCATTGTACAGAATCATACGCCTTGAAGGGCAGATACAATAATTACAAAACTATAAATAGACTGGCATAAAATCTTGGTCCAGCCGCTGTAGTTCTACTTTTTAAAAATATTTCATAAACTGGTTTTTGTAGCGATATGACCGTACAATGCAATTTATCTCCCCACCTTGTCAAAATGACAAACAGATTAGGCAGGGCATCCTAAATCACCTCAAATTTGTCCAGAAAATTACAATTTTTGAAGCATTTTAAAAGACTTGGAAATTGTGTCCAAGTCGGAAGATGAATTTTTCAGTTAAAAAACATCAATTCTCAGGAGACATAAATTTGTTTGATTACATGCTGTAATATCTGTTAGGGTACTGATGAAATTACCACTGCTGTACGATTGTTTAAACTTATTAAACTTAATTCTACGTTGGCTTAGTTCTTCCCTTTTATAAATGATCTTTATGGTAATGAATTGCACAAGATTCAGAAAGTATAATCAGTTTTTTTTTTTCTTTCCTATCGACATGTTCAAGTTATTAATACATCTCTTATCTGGAGCCTTGTCAAGCTGCTCTTTACAAATGAGAGCCCCAGAGCAACAAAAAGTTGTCTCCAAAGGTGTCAAAATCATTAGTTTATACTCACCATTCTTCTGATGTTTCCACAGATTGCGTATGTCTTGAAGGCACCAGTCATTCTACCTGTGCTATCGTCAACCTGTGCAAAACAACAACACATTAAGATTTCTTATTATCTTCACATAGCAAAAGGTCCTGTGGATTGCAAACATTTTGTATTCATAAATAAAAAAAATGGTGAATCCACAACAGCAAATGGCACAACTACAAACTAATTTTCAAGTTAAAAATCAGCTACGGCCTATGGAATGTTTTTTTTTCCTAAACCGGAAATTTTTAATTTCTCGCCAAATAAGTAAAAGCAAAGATATCGGGATACACCGATGCAGCCATGCAGGGGTTCATATACGTCCAGTTTAACTACCCTAAATGGTAGTTAAGCTGGAGAATAAACTCAATTTGAGACCTCATTTTAAAGCATCATTTTATCAAAATTCAATTCTGACTCCATTTCTTATGTTTAAGTATTATAAAAATAAATAGTTAGATGTTAAAAAATGAAAACAATTCAATAGGACACTAAAAAAAAATGAATTTTGTTCAGTAAAAAACTCCATATTTGGACGTCTATGAACCCCTGCGATGTTACACCCCTAGTGTATGTACATATCAAAGTAACCCAGAGGGCATAGATATTCAAAAGAATAAAATAGTACGTGTATAATAGAAGCCACAAGATCAATAGTTTTTACCTCAGCAATGTTGAGCTGGACAGAGGCATGATCCTTGGCAGAGATGATCCGACTGCTTGCAGAGCTGAAGGAGAAAATAATTAACTTAAATAAACTCTCCAGCTATTTACATATAAAATTATCTGATAGGATTTTGAGTGTCAGGATTATTTCCCTTATATTATTGCAGTGAAATATGCCAGGAAATGCCTGGGATCTGCGAGACACCCAGGAACAATCATCAGCGCCCTGTGCAAGGCACCCATGTGCACAATTGTATACATGTATAAATGATAAGTACAAATTCAATTAAACTTAATAATTTCAAAGTGAACCTGGCCATGTTTTACTGTGACCGGCCAACAATGGGTGTTTGAAAACCTGTTTACATGTTCAACTGATGGTTTACTTTGGGTTAAGTTTCACTTTAGACTATACATAAGGTTATTTCACTCCTATGATAGCAGGACAGTCCAATGGATGAGATGGTTAGCTATGTTGCCTATCAATGGGTTTCTTGCTGTGCACTGTTGAGCAATTCTGTTTAAACAGAGTGTTACTTTACAGTTTGTAGCTATTATACAACCAAGTCACTGGGATTCAATCAGGTTGGGGAGAGTAGCTAGATCAAGCAATTGCATGAACTAGCTACTATTTGGAGGTACAAAAGAGTAGCTCCTTCTGGTGACACAGCTGTATATTTTAAGTTACACCTTTGTAGGTGCCTATGGATAATGGTAGCTATTTCCAGCAGGATCTAAGCTACCCTCCCCAACCTGTCAATGTAGCACTTGCATATATTATATAGCCCAAGAAACGTTGCTCAATCTAGCCACAGGCACCGGAGGCAATGTTTATGTCGATCTCCATAGATTGATAGCCAGACATAAACATTGCCCCATGTGCCTGTGATTTAGCCGATTTTTGTGTTTTCCTGTAAAGTTTGTATGCGTGATCTTGTCTTATCTCATTTTGCTTCGTCAATATATTCACGTCTTTTCTCTCAAAAATATATTAAATGGTTAATATAATTTATTGTCGTGATGAAATTCACTAAACTTGCGATTAACATAATGTTGTTGTTGTAGCATACAAATACCATTTTCTTGGGATGTATTTATCCACAAATTCACCCGCGTCGTTCTGCATCTTGACTTGTTCAAAACACCTAAAATGAATTAGATTTATAAATTTAAAATCTATAGATTTGTGGTCGATCGTTTTATTCGTAAATTGTTTCATTAATATACATAAAAAGATTAAAATGTTTGCTTTATTTCGCACTCCACCTGCACGTGTAAAAAGTCGGAAGGAAAGAACGATAAATCCCAGAATTCAACAGATTCTGGAGAGGGGAGGTAAATTCTGCAGGAAAAAAAAGATGCAATTTAGAGTAGTTTCCCTTGTGATAGAAACGTGTTTATCCACTGTTGGTGTTATACGCTTGAAACAGAGAAAAAATACATTTACATATTTAATTAATTGTAGGTAATTTATTAAAGGATACATGCGTGAAAGAATAAAATGATCGAGCCTCTATATGTAACACAGAGGCAGTTTCTAACACAGTACACACTACACAGTTTTATGATTTTCAACTTATTTTTTTAAAATAGTAAATTAGAGTTAAGGCACAGTTTGGAACAGATTATAATAGTTTTGTCACAGTTTCTAATATTTAAATCAGGAATATAGGGAGAGTGATAATGAGAAAAAGTGAAAACAGACATTTACATATTTAATAAATTTTAGGTAATTTATTTATTTAAGGATACATGCATGAAAAAATAGAAAGGATAGAGGCTCTGTATCTAACACCCAGGCAGTTTCTTACATAGTCAACTCATTTAGTTTTATTGATTTCAATTTATTTTTTTGAAATAGTAAATTATAGTTTAGGCACTGTTTGGTACAGATTGTAATTGTTTCTAATACTTAAATCGAGAATATAGAGAGAGTGACAATGAGAAAAATATTTTTAAAAGTCCGATGCAAGTATTTGCAGTTTGTTAAATATTCTCCTCGATTTGAGACCACTTACTAAATTAACTGCTGAAATAGTACCAGGCCCCAGAAGCTCAGAGAATGAGGAAGCCCGATCAAACAATCTCAGTTAATTTTAGCAATGAAATTTATTCCGTCATTTTGATGATGATCGATCTTAATTGATGCAGTTTTAAAGAGAAAGAGAAAAAGCAAACAAGAGCCACAGGTATTTTGTAGCCTAAAAGTGTCACACCAGTCACTGATAGGGCAAGGATGTGCAGGAATTCTACATGAATACATCATAAAGTGCGAGCGTTGATTTGAATAATTACGACCAAAGAATTAGAATTTTATATCTGTGCAATTTTAGAGGCTTTGAAGTTTTTCGAAAACGTTGTTGACATGACTTTTCAAAGAAATATACAACTCTATTGAAGATAGCATTTATTGCTACTGAATCTTGGATAATGCAGTACTGATTTAAAAAAAAGGGAAAGACTAAAATCTAAAAATATATATAATTTTTTGGTAGTCATTTAAAATAACAAAACCTATCAAAAGGGCGAGGGTCATGGGGTCAGAATCTCTGAGAATGCGGAAAGGCGGAGCGGTAATCTTGGCTGATTTTGGACATATATTCTGGGCGAGGACGTTGATAAGATTGATAATTAATTATCCATTTTTTTTGTAAAGCATTGTCGAGATTAGCAACAGGACTATTTCATGATGTGAAAGTGTCTGTCAAAGTTCCGAAACTGATGAGACCGTGAAAACCAAAATCATTTACATGTATATGTACTTCATCACAAGTTTTGGATCGTCCTATATATGTCGATGATGTTTGTCATTTTTTGTTAAATTCTTGTTAGCCGCGTTATAATACATTTGGCTTGTTGCAGTTCGTTGCAGGCCTCTATGGTTGTACCACAAGGAAGAGGTTTAAATTAGCTATGCCAACCTTTTTTAGGTAATGGGATATGTGATACATCAGAGCATTGCTCGTCATCAAAGGAGTCTATGGTCGATCGAGTTCTAATGTTAAACATTCGAAACAAGTCTTTGACAACTGGTGAATAATTGTTTTTGATGGGGGAAAAAAAATCAAAATATAGGAGGTTTTGGACATAATATAGGAAAAAATAGGAAAAGGAAAAAAATATAGGAGGGACTGTGAATGTGTTACTCGGCTAGCACGTTCCTACAGCAGTCGCACATTGTCCCATTCTTTCGAGCTGAATTTAAGCATCAATAAGTGCAGAATATTATAAGACATTAGACCCATTGACAAACTATTCAATTGTGATACCTGCAATTACATCAATTTTAAATTAACGCCTACCGGTAATTGTTTGGAGAATGATTTTACGTTTTGAATTACAGTAATTTTCTTCACATCAAAACGAGCTTAACGAAAAGTGGCATTTACAAGTCGTAAAGTGCATAGGACAACTTATGAAATGCTCCGTGAAAAAGCATTATTTTGCTCCAATTAATTTTTTTTGAAATTTCCCCACATTTGAGCAGTTTGTGGCTTATTTTACACCATTTTAACCAAAACATATTTAATCATTAATTAAAAAAATCTGTTTTGTGCTATTGCCCTTGTCTGCTTGTACACTTAGGATAATTGCAGAGGCAGTGTGTTGAATCTCTGAATCTGAAGTTGTTCATTGGTTAGTAAAGTTTGCAGCCATCATGTGATGTTCCAATGGAGCCATGTGACGAAGTTTTATCCAATCAACAGCAGTATAGACCTAATAATTCTACACTACACTTAACTTAAATTACAGCTACATAAGAATATATATATGTGTAAGCGAGTCAAAGTCTAAAATGAACAAAATGTTGATTTAAGTATAGTTATAATCTGTTGGATATCACTACATAAAATAGTCCTCCGTTGTGACCTGACATAAATACATCTAGTTGTGACTGCCTTTGAAGGTGAAAGTTTTTTTCACATGGGTTATGTTTGTTTGTTTGTTTGTTTGACTGGGTGTTACACCTTACTCAAGGTTATTTCACTCATATGATGGCATGTCGCCTACGGGTGAAAGAAACCATCCTTGACACCACTGGCAACAAACAAAGACAGCACAGGACAAATACAGGACAATCATAGAACGAAATACAAAGCCATATAGATCGACTTCATGTTGCCCGTTATCCCTGAGCAACACTAAAAATAAGCTCCAATATTATATAGAATCTCTTGAAACAGCAACGTAATAAATCAGTGAATAAAGTACATTTTACTTGTGTTTTATACATGTTTATTTCAGTTTTTCTTATTTGTACAAAATGAAAGCAATCTGATAAAACAATATGACTATGCTATTCATTACCATGGTAACAACAACAATATATCAGTCAAGTTATCACAAAGACAATACTTACAAGGTAGAGCTTACAAACACACTAACTATCCCCACCCCCCCCTAATACAAATTGAACTAGTCCATTTTCTAACATACACAGATCAACAGTGTTCAGTCCATTTGACATTTAAAGGGGTATATTTAATAACAGTTTGCCTATAACTAGGAAAAGTAATGTGTTCCTTAAAGTACAATAAGACAATATAACTTTATATGTGAATTGACTGTGGAATATTAGGCAGTTTGAGTAAATTATTGACAACCGGTCTCTGGTGATACATAACTGTCCTCAATTGTAGGCCTATCACAAATATAACATTAATATGTGAACAAAAAGTAGATTACCGTAATTGTTCATTTTCTAAGAAATTAAACAAACATTACCGGATTACACAAGACAGATAAAACTTGTTTGAAAGGACATGGAAGACACACACATTTATACTTCCAAATTCAGCTGAGCTTAACACACAGTTTATTTACATTAAACATAGTGCTATCAAAAATTATACACTCAATTCCCCACCATAACAGCAAGTGTTCTTACATAATCATAAGATTCAACGGTTGTATCGTATATCAAAAGCTGTCAATCACTGATGTTGATTTCAGCCATGTCATTTGGACACGCCCAGTTTCCTAATTTGGAGATAATGTCTCAAGAAACTGTCCAACCTTAGAAGCATTAAGTTCAAAAAGACAAACAACAATGTTTTTACAGGATAATGTAAACAAATTGGTGACCGGCTTTACTATGCATATTGGGATTATATTTACTGTTCTTATGAAGCATTTACATTATTGCACAATTGAAAAAAACATACATCGTAAGGGACATGAATTAATTACAATGTTAATTTTAATAATACTAGTCACCACAATGTTTGTTTTGACCATAGGTGTAGTTTCTTGTGGTTAACTTCACATAATCTGTTTTACTTTCCTAACATGGAGCTCTGGCCAGGAGCAGTACGTTTTAACCAGGAT
>JAQQZZ010001083.1:0-12025 GCA_030265115.1 Mopalia vespertina
TCTCGCCTCTTATGATCGACCGAGGAAGCCGAGGGAATATTCTGCAGGGCCATGGCCCACCCGCTCCCTCACGGGGCCTGCTAGGAAGTAGTCGGAGTTAACTTTATATTTGCTTCAATCAGGTACTTAGGTTGTTTTTTTTCTCTAGGTTTGCGTTTCTACAGCGCATACCTTATTTGCATCTTGCAATCTTAAATGTCAAATTGTTATGTGCAATACTTTTAGTTTCCGCAGCCTATCTCAAGAACCGTTCAATATTTGTGTTACCAAACTGTATATATACTTCACTCAGGTACTAAGGTTGTGCCTTTTGTCGTTTTTTTACGTTTCTACTGCGCATACCTAATTTGCATATTGAAATGTTATAGGCCAAAGCTTAATATCTGCCATACTTTGGTTCCCGGAGTTTACGTCGAGAACCGCTCAATATTTTAAAACCAAACTTTAATCACGCGCTTATGTGATGCCTTTGCTATTTTTAGTTTCGCTGTGTCTGTTCGTCCGTCCGATTTTCCATCCGTCACACTTTGCTTTCCGGAGCATTTCTCAAATGACAATAACCGTTTCAATATCTTTATACCCTAATTTATATTTGCTTCAATCAGGTACTTAGGTTGTGGCTTTTTCTATTGTTACGTTTCTACAGCGCATACCTTATTTGCTTATTGCAATCGCAAAGGCCCAATTTTAATATGTGCAATATGTTTGGTTTCCGGAGCCCATCTAGAGAACCATTCAATATATTTTTACTTAGGTAGAAAACATCAGTATAGTAATGTTTTTTTTCTTTATCGACTTCATAACCAACAGGCGAGTAGCCCACTTACGGGTATATATGACAACAACATAAAACAATACATAATAGATAAAAGAAAGAATACAAACATGCTTATGAATAATGTATACACCAATCTCAGAGTAAATATAGAAGAGAATATAGAGGAACAGCACAGGTTGTTTATAAAATATATATTCATTTGACAAAGCTTACACACTAAAATATATTAATAGCAGATTATTAAAAAAAAAATTAAACTGATTTTAAGACTGCATAATTCATTATAGTGTAGTGTCTTATTTTCTAGGATTCGAGGAAGTGTAATATGGAATAAATGATTAAATACTAAAGTTCAACTTAGTATTATACTATATTGTTGGTAGGAGTTTACCCGTATACAAAAATATTCACATTATATTGAATTTTAATTTATTATAGTAAATAGTATATCTGGGGTATTTGAGCTATGTTCACTTCTGCTCTAGTTTCAATGCATTTTGATACAAAGGTAACCAAGGCGTTACACCTGTAATTATTAATGTTGGTGATATTAACCGACTTGTTGTCGCCCTATGGGGTTAACAACACTGACTTTAAACTCCTAGGCAAGCAACAGTAAACAAATAAAAGAATCTATGTACACAACTATGCAAAACAAAGCAGACAGGGGAGGATGCATAAGGTGTTCAGCAGATATACCGTCCAGGTTTGGGGTTTAATTTTTATTTAGATTGGATACAATTTCCATAACGATTCCAATCATTGTCACAAGGTCGCAAGCAAGGTTTCAACTATGGATACTATTTTCTACAAAACTCTCCGTTGGTAAAACAGCTAAGAATTTGTTCTTATTTATTTTTCCAAAATTTTACAACTTAAGTGGCATCGTGTATATAACAAGGCCAATAATTTTTTATGATTTGAGTTTTCCACATCCGTCCAAAAGATTCACGACAGTTATTTTTATACAAAGACTTGGACTTAGTGTCAGCAAGTACTTTCATAGCGCTGACATGTTCCAAGCTCATACTTAAATTGGCGTCACGTAGTCTTGCACTATTGGCCCGGTATTTGGGCCACCATATTGTTGCCATAGCAAGAAAGCAGAACGAGCAAGAGCATGTAGATCACTCAAATTACCATTCCATCCGGGTTGATTTAACTGTTTCGTATCTTTAGAGTATGGACTAATGGTTCCATTTCTCGCCTGGCTTCACATAGCAAGGAGTAGTTTTATCCGTAAACCCGAGTAAGTCAGTCAGATCCAAAAGAAAACATAGAGTGTCGGGATTAGATGCTACAAATGAGATTCCATAGATTTGAAAAATTGTCTGAACAAATACCATGTTCAAGTCATGAGTTATTAGGATGTGCCTCGCTCACAAATATATAGGATTAAAACCGTTGTTATCACATAATGTCAAATTATTACTCTAAAGGTACGAAATCTTTCCCCTATTTTCTTTTGTCCGAACCCATTGTGTCTGCGACATTGAAGAAGGTTGGGATACTGTCCATTACATGATTTAACACAGTAAGCTGCACACCAATTGACAGTTGTCTCCAAGGCTTAGTTTGGTCTAAAAAAAAAAACATAATCTGGGACAACAGAAACGGAACTATACCCCTTCATTTTCCATCACAAGACAATGGTCAGGTTTACGTACAAAATAAAAATGTTAGCCTGTCATTTTAATTGAGGTGAACACTGTGGGCTTTTATTCAGCAGACTCCAGTCTCAAATGACTAGTCTTTCATTACTGTAATCAAAGAGAAATTTTGACTGAGTGATACGGTGAGATGTAGTGCAATTCTGTTGTTGTTGTTGGGGTTTTTTCACACTAAAAACATTCGGACTTAATATAATATGCAAATGAATAAAAAGACATTTCAACAGTAAGATAAAATCTGCTAAATTCTATTTTTGTTATTTCTTTTTAGGAAAAAATGATTTCATGTTCCAGATTTCATGTTTCAAAATATTATTGAATTTTACAGGTATTGAGGGGATTAAACCAGAAAGAGGTGATATAATACTATTTCAGTTGGAAGAACTGCTGACGGCGAGGACCGATTGACGATATTCGGAAAACCAGCACATATAATTTACGTTTGTAAAGGACCTTCAAACCCTGAGTGTAAGCTAACAAAAGGTTTCAACATAGTATTGTAAAGTAACATATTCGACTAAAAAAAGTATGAAGCGTATAATTGAAGGCTTGTATTTTATTTATACATGTGTATTGAACATTAAACGCTGTTACTATAGTATGGTGGTGTTGTTGTTGGTACAATTGAAGTTTACGAAAAGATACACGATCCTTAGCTGATGAAGATGCTCGCCACCTCAATCAGACATAACATTCATATGAATAAAATCGAAATACTACAAGACAGTCACTTAATTGGAAAGTATATAGCCTTCAGGCAAATCGCCATTAAATAAATAATCGAATTTGCTGCCTCCGATTCGGACGATACAAAATGGCGGTACAATCGTCATGCCGCCTGAAGGAGATAAGCATCAATTAAAATCAGTACTTAGGTAGGATCGAACCATCGACCTTCAGACCTTCATCGATTTTTTTATATTTTCTTTCATTATATTCTTTGTTCAACATCATAATAATACTGGACTGCATCACAATACACTTACCAGTCCAACGTTAATAAAACCGTGATATCAAAGAGTTTTTTTAACCGATTTTGAAAAAAAAGTAACCAAGGCTTTACACCTGTTATTACCGATGAGCGTGATATCATCCGACTTGTTCTTGCCCGCTGGGGTTAACACTGATTTTAAACTCACACAACAATGCGATACAAAGCAGACAGTGGAGACTGCATAAGGTGTTCAGCAGGTATACCGCCCAGTTCTTGTGATTTATTTTTCTCTGGATTGCATACAAGGATTTCAATGTTTATCACAAGGGTCCACTATGGATACAATTTTCTACAAAACTAATTAATAATAGTTTACATCAAGCATAGTATTATTACCCAGACACCGTTACTGATCAATGCTACTAAGGGGTTTGGATTAAGAAAATATTGGTCAAATTTCGCTGGATGTTTTAATCCTTATAATGAGCTCGTTTAATAAAGCCATAGACATCACACAATACAATTTTAAAAAAGTCAATACTTTCACAGATTTGTTTTGATACATTACATACATTTCTGAATTTTACAATAGAGTACATAACACAACTACAGAAAAGGTTAATAAAATTTAATGTGCTATTAACCTTTTAATGTTTTCAACCATAACCAAACAATAACAGAACTGTGTTCTCCATGCCATTAAGGTAACTAGTACGAGCAAACGGAAACAAGAGCTCTAGTTTCTCCTCAAAATAAGTAGCAAGATGCCAAATTGAAGAACAGCTATAGTTAATAGATTGTTTGTTTAATTGATTGGGGTTTAAAAGGGTTAAAAAGGTATTTCACTCATATGACGACGGATTGTCCACTTCACACTGCCCCTTGCATTATTACGGTGCATTAAAACCGGGAGGAAACCACGTAAAAAACACCCCCGCGATTTCCGGACTCACATCGTGTGACTCACTCATATACCCGAGGGTCGACAGACGGACTCGATCCTGT
Source organism: Mopalia vespertina (assembly GCA_030265115.1). Taxonomy (NCBI): domain Eukaryota; kingdom Metazoa; phylum Mollusca; class Polyplacophora; order Chitonida; family Mopaliidae; genus Mopalia; species Mopalia vespertina. Next base: position 4,388 of record JAQQZZ010001083.1, read on the forward strand.
GAACGATACATCGAAGTAGGCTCAGAAAGCGCACTCGTTAACCACTAAGCCACGGCCGCGGGAACTAGTAAATAGATGTAGCAAATATTCCTAAGTAGAATTACACAAGTCACACAGAGCTGTGTTTACCTTACCTAATCTGAACAGTCTGACCTTTGTCAGCATTGTGATGGAAACGGGAATCCAAATCCTTACCTTCCGGAGACTTCCACAGTGTCAACATCTGAGTTAGGAAACAAAATAGAAGATAGGCCTACAAACAACCCTCCTCTTTACTATTGCGTAATGCTCGATAGAAATCCTTATGTTGTAACTCACCAGTTCAAACGAACAAATCTTTTGTTATCCTCACTCTCCTTAATTCACATAACTAGGACAACAAAAAAATGTTTGTTTGATTGGGTTTGACGTTGTACTCAAGGGGTTTTCACTTATATGAAGACGGATTGTCCACTCACACACTTCCTTGCCTAATTTCGGTGGAAAACCGCGATGAAACCTCGTAAAACAAAACACCCCCGCGATTGCCGGCACTACACAGCGTGTGACTTACTCATATACCGGAGGGTCGACAGACGGACTATAGATCCTTCAGACGTTACATACAGGTAGGATTAACAAGCGCAGAGGCCGGACAACAAGATAAAAAGCACGGTAGATACAATTATGTAATAATTGCTTATTCCCGTGGGTCACAGAACATGCTATATTGAGAATGAGAGGAAATTTAAATAATTGTACATCGATCGGTAATCTTTAAATACCGCTCCAGTAGCAGATATGGACAAAATATTTTACCAACGACCTAAGTAATCTTCGGTACAAAATATCCGGTTTTCTGTGGGACATGAAGAAAGATGAAACGATATAGATTAAGGTGCGGGAAAACATCGTGAACCAAACCTATTCCTTAACGAGAGTTTTAGTAAACCCAACATATGCCCTCGTGGGGGTGCTGGTGGGATAACCATGGTAACTTAAGACATTTTAAAAAACGGTGAATCCATTACAGCAAAAGGCACAACTACAATCGATTGTGAATGTGTGTCTACCAGATTTCACAAACAGCTGGACGGACAGACAGACGGACATTTTAAAAGTGATGAATGTGTAATAGCAAAAGGCACAGCTACATTTAATGGTTAATATGCCTACCAAGTTTCATATGGATATTTAGCTACCGTTAAAGCGGGTTCCAATAAGATAGATTTTTATTTCTAGTACTTGTCTTTTCGTAACGGAGTGGAGTTTGACACTTTAATTGAGTTACCTAATCCACTTATGTAATATTTTTCTTACCATCGTATTTCTTCACCAAAAACAATCTATATACGCCTTCAGAGCGGTATATTTGTGAAAAATATAACCGTGTTCATTGCACTACCCTTTATAGTCATGACCTGTCTGATAATAACGAACGGTACCCCAACAATACAGTTTATTATATAACTGGTTAAAATCTGCGTACTGGACTGTTAACTTTTTTTTCACGAAATTATTGGTTAAAATCGCGAATTTTCAACAACTAATGGAAGACTTTTTCTAACTTGGCCCTTTTTTTTTCGCCAGAAATCATCCATGTACCCCGTCGGAACAATAAATCTATAAAAGATAACTAACTGTACCTAAAAATTTTATATCATTAATACAACAAACTGACATTTAGTTATTTGTCGTAGATTAACCGTTCTTAAGGCGTGTATAGATTGTTTTTGATACAAAAAAATACGATGTAAATAAAGTTTGTGAATTTTTTATTACATCAGTGGCTGCTACAGCAGTCAGTCAATGATTCATTCTAAAATATAATCGATTCTACTTCCTACGTGGAGACATTGACTCTAAGATACACCCGGCCCACCCTGTTTTGCACTTCTTTTATTTGCTGAGTTGCGGGAAACGTCGCCCCAAATATTGGTGGGAATTATTTGGCGATGGCCTGGCATGGCGTATCAGAATTGACTAAGTCTCGTCCACTATATAAATCCTCGCGAGAATACGACTGCCATTGGTTGGGACAACGGACTGCAGGACACCTCCATTTCACAAACGAAACGTCCCGCAAATGAACGAATAATATTCCGTCCCAATACGCCCTGGCGCTGGGAAGCTAGTGTGAGTCCACGCAGAACAACACAATCTAATATTGGAATTCTGTTTGCGCATTCACTCCATTTATGTAGGGGACTTCGTGCCAAATGGCAGTTTATACACTGATCAGTCCATTCTAAAATAAAACCAATTGTACTTCCTATGTCGAGACATTGACTCTAAGATACACCCGGGCCATCTTGTTTTGCATACGTCGCCCCAAATATTGGCGGAAATTAATGCGCGATGGCCTGGCATAGCCTACGAGAGTTGTCTTAGTCTAGTCCACTATAGAAACTCTCGCGAGAATACGATTGTGTTCAGTCATCCACAAAAATCTCAGCTTCGCTTCGCCTCATATAATTTTTGTAGGTGACTGACGAGTCATTGGGCCCGATGTCTCCTACATTATTTGTTAAATAAGTTTCCAGTATACCCCTACAAAAACGCTCATGTAGCTGGATATTAAATGAAAGATTAAAATTTAGATTGTGTATAAAGATTTATATTTTTATGATTTATTCGACATTTACAACGGCTTCGTACAACATGTACCTCTTACTAAAATCACGGTATGTGTGATACGTTAACCAGCGAATAGTGCGCACTTTATATCGACTTTTTTTATAAGCTCTAAATTGATTAAATTAATGGTTCAAATAAAATGTCAATCTTAACAGCTTAACCAAATGGTTTAAAGTCCATTATGAGGTAACGATTGTAATTTATTGGCATTGTATTTAATTTATACATTGGCGATAAAAGCTGCTGCGGTAAAACACAGTATAGTTGCAGGTTTCTAAGATTGGAGGGATACAACAGATATATACTGGAAGACAAATGCAGATATTTATATCATATTCCATGTAGATTTCTAAAAAGTAATTAAAATAGCACAAGCATGCCAATTAATTAAAATCGATGAATCATCTCAAGTTACAGATACAAAATTCTAAATAGATCTTAATCTCGAGACGAGTTGTTATTTCTAACCTACAGACATCTAAAGAGAAAGTATAATGACCATTTACATGGTTATTAAGTATTGATAAATATGTAACAGACAATACATTCGGTATGGGTTATGAATTAATCAACCTACAAACAGCTTTTTTAGAGATTTAAAAATTAAGAAATGCACATATCTATGGCAGCCCGTTAAGGCCATGTTTATACACCATTGTTTAATAGACTGTGAGGCGATGCGCGAAGTTGCGAAGGGATGTGTGAAGTTGAGAAGCGAAGTCGCGAAGCGTAGTTGCGAATCGCTTCGCAACTTTACACATCGCTTATCCGGCTTCCATTTCTATCAGCTAAAGAGAATGGGTGTTACAAACTGTCTAATACTGAGGGCAGTTTCGCCTTAACCAGTAGGTCCTTTACATTTTTCTTTTGTATACTATAATGGCTGTTTATGAGAGAAGTAGGCCAATTAGATACATGTATATGATAGGTTCAATAATTTAATGACTGGGTTCGGGATAATACATTAATGTAACATTCAAGTAAAAAATATGTTCTATGTGGGACAGTGTTCGTTGTATGCTGGGTAAACTCGCGTGTAGGCTGATATATAAGTAGATATTACCAGGACAGGCCACTAGACCTGATTAAATCGCTTAATTTCTGTCTGCTTTTTTGATTGAGTCATTTTAGAATGATGGAGTATACGTATACAGTTCTCGAACGGAGTACTATTCGCTCCAGAAGCTACACAAAAAATCAAACACACACACACAACACAATATCAATATAAATTAAAATACCCCCTCCCTTCTTCACCCCACTCTATTATCCCCTGCTAAGATCGATTTGTGCGCACAATATACTGAATATGACATTTAAAGACTCTATTTCGATTCTTTAATGGATTTAATAACTGTTAAACAGTAAGGCGTCGAACACCGATATATAGCAGCTGGTCTTTAAAGTTAAGGCATTATAAAAGGCATGCTCGATATTTATACCGAATACAGTCACACATTAAAGCCATATTCAGTTTGTGCAAAGGAATATGTAACTCAATTTTTCCACATAAATGCATTCCACATTTTTGCATCTCCGTTAATTGGCGCGCGACTTTGTAATGAATGTGTGTTAAATTGTGCAATCAAAATATTCGTCAAGCTTCTAAGGAATGGTTCAGCCATTTTGCTGATCGTCTGCAAAAATTAACACTGTGTGGTACTATATATGTTTTATTTATTATCATGTTATTACATTACTTGTCTTGATATTACTGCATACGAAATGATAAGGATTCTGCGACATGTTTTTGATAGAATTAATCTAAAATCATTTGACGTCAAATACATACGATTCTTCTGTCAGCTCGCTGTTTACTAAGCTGTATACGCCATTCGTATTAACAGCTCAACCTGGCTTTTTGCCATATAGCGTCTTGTTTCGTTCTTGTTAAGACAATCTATCTGTTGGATAAATTCATACTGTATACATGTATCATTGTTATTTATGGAGTGTTTGACTTTTGTTGTTGTCTCTTTATCTTTCACCTTCCGCAATAGCTGACAAAGAGAAGATTAAATGTTTACTATAGTGGGACACAACAACGTTGAAACAACATACTCGTCGCCATGATGTTAAATGGTCAAATAACCAAACTCTTCATTAACCCAGGGTGGATATATTTTATGCTTTTTGTGAGAAAGTTGCGTGTCATTGGCTGTGATTGGTTTGACGAAGGTTATTTCGAACAATACTGGCATTCTCCGACTTCTGTTAAATAAAACTCCTATATTTTCTTCTAACCAACCATACAAAGAGGCACACTCCTAGACTAAATGACGAAATTCCGACCGTCAATCCAACGATCAGAGCAGTTGAACTTGTTTGTTCTGCACTGGTGTCATCACTAGTTTGTAAATGATAACATGACTGCTCGGTTGATACGTTAAATATAACGGATTCTATATAGCAATTGTAACTCATGTTCGGAGAGATGGGTTGTATGGTAATGTTTCTTGATGATCTATGAACCAACAATTGAATATGTGTTTTGTTCAAGTCACTATTTATCACTGTTAAGATAAATTCAGATAGTTTGTCTAGCCCTGCGCCAAAGACTTCCCAATGACTGACTGCAGTGCCCTTCAATGCTAGTTCCATGTGCGTATCTTTGATGCAACTTGGCATATTTGAACAGTTGAAGCTCGGCAAACACAAGACTTGTATACCACGCCACCATATTGGTTAAGCACACCGTGCACCATAGTATGTGTTGCTTAAATGACAGATTGTTTTCCCTTTAATTCCTAATTCACGTACTATAGTCAGTCTATTGAATGACACGTCAAGTATATGCAGGTCTCCAGCTCCACAAAGTCTATTCACGCTACCTTCAATTAAATTATGAGAAAAATTAAACAACTGAGAATTGTATTTCTGTAAAATGTGCAAATGACACACCGGGAAACTCTTCAGCCTGTTATAAGCGATCGACAATCGCAGACTTACATTGTGACAGAAATTGCAGCTCACTGGGTCTCTGTCGAAAATTCGTACACGGTTGTGGCTAATGTTCAAATCAATGGAAATACAGTTTTGTTTTGGTTCATCCAAGGACACTTCAGGTATTGTTTCCAATTCGTTGTGCGAAAGATCAACTTCCACAGACATGTACTCAGGTGCAGTTGGTTTTACCTGAATTTGGAAACTCACAATTGCTATGATTTGATTCCAGGCAAAGCTCAATTGGCACATCCTTGTTAACATTGGTTTGGTTTTAGATAAATCGTAAAGTTTCGGGATATTCAAATCACCGAGATTGATTGACGTTATATTGAGAAATGAATAACTGTTATGTGATAGGTTTAAGTATGTTAACTTTGTCAAATGCGAGAGCGGTTCACTCGTGAAGGATCCAGATAAACAGTTGAAAGACAAATCCAGGCTTGTTAAATGATGAACTCCATGGAATGTGTCGAGTCTGATGTTTGTCAAAGAGTTGTGTCTCAGAACAATACTTGACAGGTTTGGAAGAACTGCGAATGCTCGTCTGGGTAACTCGTTTATCTGGCTGTTAATGATCGACAAGGATGTAATATTAGTGTTTTCTTGAAGCGTACAGGTAGGGATTCCTGAAAGTTTAGTACCGACAATATCGCCAGACAATAGTCCGTTTAGGCCTCTTAAAAGGTGGCACTCGTGGTCTGTTACACTGTTGCCTGTGATGACGATTTTTTGTTCACGTGTATATTCTTGAATATTCCTTCAACCCTGGAATGATCTGTGTCGGCTGACAAATAGAACGTCCGGAATACTGTGACTTCTAAATGTGGCAAACTCATTTTACAATACAAATCATGAAAAAGATCTTCTTTGACACAATGGCAATATTTACTCTGTACACAGTCATCTGTTAGAACTGGTCGCGTCACCAACCATAACAGAAAAATCAATCGGAACATTGGCATAACGAAGCCCATTTTTGTCTTGAAAAGAACAACTTCAATATAGATAGAAAGAAAAAAGCTAGACCGATCAGTTAAACTAGTTGAATGCTAATTCTATATGTTAGTCCTTCTGCTTGTAATTTAGTTATTGCCTGTTTATTTATGACCCTATTTGTCTCGGTCACTATTTAATCTGGTACCATAACTGGGCGTATAAATCACGTAACACGTACTTCACAAAGTAAGATTTTTTATTTAACAGAAATAACATGTATACCTACATGCATATAGTGCACTCATGAAATATTTTATTGCAATAATCTATATGTACAAAGTTCGCAATTTTACATATAGACAGCAAGGATGTGTTGTTCTGTATGTCCACGCTATGGATGCAGATTGACCGGGAACAGAGCTTTCGGAGTGTAGTCCTGTTGCTTATATACTTAGGGCTGGAGGATGATAAATTTCCTAACTTGACATGAAACATACATGTTGTCGTTGCATTTGTCGGACAATTATTGTCAATTACATCGTGGCAAGTGATATACCATAAAGCACGTTGCTAAACACTAGCCAATTGCTGTAGTCGACAAAGTAAATTAGAGAAAATCATAAAATAAGGTCAGTAACAGCGTATCAATTAGGTTTCCGAGAGAATGTCGTCGTATTTGTCGAATTGTTTCAGTACCAATAGGGAAATATAAAACATTTATTTATATGGTTTTCTTTCATGACGCCTGGCTTGTGTATCACAAACGATAGCTAGCGGAATAAATATACGTGAGGAGTGTGCAAGAAATTCGAGTTATGCCCCTTTCACTATAGATCAAGTCGTTACCTTATATTTTCAATTAATAGATATCACACCAATTAAGATCTTCGTTTTTTTTTTTTGGCGGGTTTTCGAGGTGTTCGGACGTGTTATGAACAGCTTCCTATACATCGCTCTGCATTTGAGCATATTCTTGAACATCTTTCTAAGGTAAACTCCATGCTAGTTATAGTTTATAGGATATTGATTTAAGCGTAGATCGTAAAGTTTTGGGTTTTTTTTTTTTAAGATTGTACACAGTGAGGTATATCGTAGGTTTAGGGTAGGCTGTTTTAATTGAATCTACAAGCTCTGCCCTAC
>JAQQZZ010001094.1:0-12024 GCA_030265115.1 Mopalia vespertina
CAACATTTAAATGCCTGCAATGCTTTAAAGTGGAGGGGCTCAGCCCACACCCAAGAAAAAGTTTCCCCCCCCCCCCCTCCCCCCTCCTCACCCCAGCCATGTAATTATTGTGATGTAAGTGTCGTCTAGTCTCTCGGAAGTCCATGAATGTACTTATGCGTGTGAATATATTGCGCATTCGGCGGTGAACATACGCTGCTGAACAAAATGTACCATCTTGATGCATATTTATACACTGCACGGAGAAGCCTACTATCTTAGTAATAAGACCAAAATAACCAGAATCACACCAGTTTTAGTCGATTGGCTTTGCTATAATATATATGGTTAAAGGGACATAACTCTAATCGCGTCCCTCTCATTACTCTTATGTAAACCCGTCAATCTCTTTTAGAGCTTCCGATCCATTCACTCGCTTCAGAAAAAAAGTCCAGAAAAACAATCACATGACTTTATATACAGACAATGCTTCGGATCATCAGATTGCGAAGCAACATCTGAAATGCTGACAGCTGACAGCGAATGAAGTGAAGTGAAATGACCGGCGTGTGCAACACACATATTGACGTTGGAGTATCAAGCAAATTATCCGTTATACAAAAAGATGTGGGATAAGGTTAAAACGTACTTGGTAAAGTGGAGGCAAAGAACAGACGGACAGACAAACTTCCAAGAATGTTACATGATTCGCATAATGACATTGCACAGTCCCAATATGTCAGCTGTTAAATGAACCAACTTTGAGCCCAATACATTGAGTTTTTTTAGATAAAGCTCGGAATTTGACAGGACGTAGAGTGAAGGCAAATGACGGACAGACAAACTTCGAAGAATGTTACATGAATAGCACCATGACAGTATCATTACAATGCACAGTCCCAATATGTCAGCTGTTAAAGGAAACAAGTTTGAGTGGAGGCAAAGAACAGACGGATGGACGGACAGACAAACTTCGAAGAACATAACATGAGTAGCACTTAACAGCTGAGTATGCCAGCTGAGTACCTTGAGTACTTTTGGAGATACAGCTCGGAATATGAGAGGAGGTAGAGTGAAGACAAATGACGGACGGACAGACAAACTTCCAAGAACGTTACATGAATAGCACCATGACAGTACACAGTCCAAACATGCAAACTGTTAGATAAAATAAACTTCAGCTCGATACATTGAGTACTTTTGGAGATAGAGATAGGAATATGACATGAGGTAGAGTGGAGACGGACAGATGGACAGACGCAAGGGCGGACGGACGGACGGACAGTCAGACAGACAGATGGACGGCATCTATTTAAAGATACCCCCGAAAATATCTTGCGGAGGTATAAGAATAATAGTGAACCCGTATGGCCTATTACCTCGTCAAAAAACATTCTATCCTGTTCGTTGAATACTCACCGAGAGGCGTTTCCCAGCTGGGAGAGACCCAGGCATGTCCCGCCAAATCTAGTTCTTAAAGCTGGAAGCCATTTTAAATCGATCAAAAGCGAGTAAGGTACTGCTGAAAAATGATTGATTTTGACGTGAAAATAGACGCCAAGTTGTCGTTCTATTGTCGATCTAACCCACAAGTGTTCAAGGAAGAAAACGAAATGGTTTAAATCAATGTAAGGCCATACAATATATTGGAAGATTAAGTGCAGGTTCTCAATTCTAAATTATGGAGCGTAGCCAATGCGTTTGATCATGTTAGCCAGGCAGTTAAAAGTGATAAGCTGTAATATTCAGATTTCGAGGGCTAAAATATAATTGGACAAGTGGTAAGCTGTCAACCAGAAGCCACAATCGAAAGCGCTTGTGTTTATCTTCGATCGGAAGTGGATGGGCGTTATAAAGCATTCGCTCGTATTATGGAGACATTATTGTTGTTGTTGTAGTACTGTTTCCCCGAAAAAGTGGGCTGGGAAGAGAATCGTCACCCAGTTAACGCCAAATGGTTCCAAGTATAACAGAGACAAAATAATGAAGTAGTAGCGGTTTATTCCGAAGGCTATCAGTGGGAGATAATCGACAGACAAAATTGCACTTTATGTTTTCCGAGTCAATTCAAACTTTAGTCCTCTCTCAGTAGTAAACAAGAAGTCGTTTGTTCATGACGTCAGTTGTATGACTACACAAAGAATGTCAAAGCAAATAGGCCGTCAATACATATAGAGTCAAATACTCGAAAATAATTTGATCTCTTATTTAGAATGCAGAAGCCAGTGTACAACTACATGGCCTCTCTTGTTAAATTATCCCATTACAAAGTTATGTTTGGTTAACTACAACTGTCTTCCCTCCGCGCTTATTGACGTCTTGAAACCATCGGTATATAACGAGGTATATAAGGCCAACCGTTGATTTTTGCTTATCGTCTTTCCCTTAATATAAACAAGCCTAAATTAATGTTGGGCATAGTCGATTGTAAACTAATCAGTTCTATATAGCTGATGTATATAGCAAGCCTCTTTACGATGTTAATTTAAATCCACCAACAACTGAACATGTTTGTGCCATTTTATGTACAAATTTATTCACTGGTATACAAATGGAAGCAAGCAAATTTGCTTAATGTCTCTACTGCTAAGACACAATAAAAGCTTGGTAAAAAAAGAAACAAAAAAGAAACACATAGGATGGATGGTTGTGAAAAACAGGCAATACAGGAACGACAATAATTGATGATCTAAATGCACCATGTGCAAAAGACGTAGTGCTGTCAAAGTCAATAGCGAACATGGTTGTCATGGTTTATTCTTTTATTAGCCAAGAAAATGCTTTTTTAGACGCAATTAAAAGTAATTTATGTTGCAGAAAGACTCGGTGACATACTCCAAAAAACTAAGAGTCATTCCTAGATACTTTGTCGCCATGGATCGACTTAAACCTGTTGCCCGTAGCTGAAGACGCAGATAAAAGACAAAGTCATATGTGCCCACCTGTCAAAGATATTTAACAGTTATATATATAGTCATCATCATCCTCAATCGTTTATCCACAGTATTAAGTTTGCTGGCAGTATGAACCGGACTTCTGCAACCGTTTGACTGCATTGAAAAGGGACTTCTGCAACCGTTTGACTGCATTGAAAAAGGTAAGTTGACATTCAAACCAGAGTTATGTCCCCTTATTGCAAAAAAATAAAAAAATAAAATTAAAAAATTTAATATTTAAGTATTATCAATATTGTATGACCTTCAAAGCTTATTTAATGTTTTTCGTTTTCCTGTCCATATTTTCATTGGCCTTTGTTTGTATGGTATGGGGGCTTGTCAGACTTTTGGAGGAAGTTTATTTCATGCGGTAGTCTAACAGAGGGGTCAAAGTACGACAACTATGGAGCTGGCCAATGGGTTTGTTTGTTTGTTTGATTGGGGTTTAACGTCGTACTCAAGGATTTTTCACTTATATGACGACGTGCCAGCCCAATGGGTGACGGAAACCACCCTCGACACCACTGGCAACAAACAAAGACAAGACGGGACAAATACAGGACAATAACAGGACGCAATACAGACACCACAAACAGATCAGCTTCCTGTTCCCTTTAGCTTTGAAAGCAACAGGGCAACATTGATGCTCCCTCCAACCACCCGCCTGGACAATGGGGAAGAAGACTACGTTGTTACACGTGGCGCAATGTCATCCGGCTGAAATGTGTGCAGAGCTACACTGTAGACGCTGCTGGGGAAAATGTAACAGGATAAATGTTTTTATTTTACATGTGTTCCGAAGCTAGAAATCAGACAAGCATCCAGATGAAAACCAGACTATCATTATCTGTATTTTTGTTATTGTTTGTGGAAAAACACTTTCTAAGTTTGAACAGATTCTAGTTCAGAAAATTTTGTAAAATGAAACACGTCCGGGAATCGAACCCACGACATTCAGAGTTAGGCACCGAATCACCATGCAGTAAATGGCGACATCTACAAAATAGAAGCTTAGTCAGCTGCAGTCCATGTAGCTGACATTCACTACCCCTCTGATGGTCGAGTACAGTTCCCAAAGCTGAAAGCAATGAATGATTTCTGTGCCTCTTAGAAAGTGACTATTAACAGTATTTTCGATATTTTATGGGATAGCACTTTCTTAGCTAGAACAGATTCTAGATCAGAACATTTGTCAGGCTGCATGCAACCCATCTGGAATCGAACTTCTGACCATCGGAGTTAGGCACCGAATCGCCAGCAGTAAAATCAGCAGAAGGCTAGTCAGCTGGAGTCTTGGCAGCGGAAATTAACAATCACTATATTTTGTAAAAGGCCGGGCGGTTGTGTGGTCTAGGTGTCAGGAATTTACTGTTTGCGATTCGGTGCTTAATTCTGAGGGTCGTGGGATCGAGTCCGGGACAGGAATCAACCTAATAATTTTTCTTAACTAGATTCTGTTCAAACTAAGATGGTGTTATCCCAAAAAAGTAATTAAAATGCTTTTAATAGTCACTAAAAGACACACAACTCATTCTTTGCTTCCAGCTGTGGGAGCTGTGTTACAATCTTATAAGAGGGTTAGTAAATGTCCGCTGCCTATACTCGAACTGACTTACTTTCTATTTTAGAATGCCAAGTGGCTGAGTGGTGTATGTGGCCGGCATTTACTTTGGAAGCCGGATGCTGCCACTCGTGCTCATCGTAGTTTTCCCTTTTGAAACTACGAAGCGAAACTGCGGAAGTACAAAAGTCGAAACCACAAAACTTTCGCAGTTTCGTGGTTTCGACCTTCAAGGAAAGGGTAAAAGTACGACATCAACTTCGCTCTTTTGTCTTCCGGTCTCTACCAGAAGGTAAAAGCGTAAAGGTAACTTCGCTCTTTTGTCTTCCGGTAAGACGTGCACGTGCAGTCTACAAGAGATGGGGCTAACCGCGGCCAGCACTGAATAGGCCCCGGCATAGATTAGACTGATAAGACCCCCTTACAGAGCAAGGAATATGAAACTTAGGCCGCAGTATTGCAATAAATAAAATATTATACGACACAAAAGACACATTTAAGAGAATTATAAGATACACACTGATAAAATATATATTAATTTATAGTCAGCATAAAAATAGCGTATAGGGGTCCAGTTAGTGCCGGTGGTTATAGTTCACCTAGGAATAGAGTATAGGGGTCCAGTAAGTGCTGGCTGTTATAGTTCACATACAATTATACAATTATTATATATATTATTACAGTGGATCAGGCTGTGGCGGTGACGGGCGTCAGGGCGTTTGTCGTTGTCATCGTTTATAGAGCGTCTAAGGGCGCTTATTATTAACCTACTAGTATGCAGATACTATAGGGGTCCAGTCAGTGTCGGCTGTAAATGTTAATATATACATAGAGTATAGGAGCCCAGTCCTTGACGGCTCCAATTCATAACATATAGCCTTTAGCCTATAGAGCGCGGGGTTATATAAAGTTCACTTAAAAACAACGTGTAGGGGTCCAGTAAGTGCCGGATGTTATAGTTTACCTCAAAATAGTGTATAGGGGTCCATTGAGTGCTGGCTGTTATACTTCACCTTAAAATAGCGTAGATGGTATAATAATTTATTTATTGCGAAACTGCGGCTTAAGCTGCATATTCCTGGGTCTGTTAGAGTATAATCAGTGACAAGGGTCTAATCTATGCCCGGCACGCTCACGTCAAACCGAAAGACAAAAGAGCGAAGATACTTTCGCGCTTTTGCCTTCCGGTAGAAACTGGAAGACAAAAGAGCGAAATTGATTTCCTAATTCGAAACTGCGAAAGGGCAAAACGAAAACGCGAAACTGCGAAGCGAAACTACAAAACCGCGAAAGTAGAAACAACGAAAGTAGTTTCGCAGTTTTGCCCTGTTCTTTTGCGATTTCGTAGTTTCGTGGTTTTGTCCTTTTGCCTTTAATTTTGAAGGGAAAAACTACGAAAGCACGAGTGGCCGCATCCGGCTTCCATTATTTACTGCTGGCGATTCGGTGCCTAGTTCTGAGGACGTGGGTTCGATTCCCGGGTGCATTTCAACCTGCGAAATTTTCTGACTAGAATCTGTTCAAACCAATAAATTGTTATCACCCCTCAAAAAAAAAACGAAAAAAATGTTTCTTTCTAAAAGACACAAAAAACGTTAAACATTACCTTATGAATATAAGGGGCGAAACTCTGTGAACCTTAGATCAATTGAAAGCCTTACCTCCCCTGTTATAGTAGGGATATAGTCCTCTTCCGCAAGTAGGCCTACTGCGAAAGTTAAACCGGCTTAAATAGCAACCGTACTTCAATCTTACTTCTGCTTTTTTCGCTTGCATTCAGACGAAATATATAATGATGTCGTGTTTTTTTCTAATTTCAAATGTCAAAATGAAACAATATGCCGTTATTCGAAAAATGGCGTGAAATAGCGTGACGTTATTCGACACATGATGTCAAATGACACCACCTCCGTGTGACGTGGTAAAATGACATGCGTTCGTATGCAACGTCATAATAGAGGCGAAATGAAATGCGGCCGAATGTTAGCTAGGTCCATTCAGACGGGCAAACTGAACGCAGTATATTATGAAGCCCAATTCACACCAGAATTCACGTCGCTTGGGTCGTCTTCACACTATGCGCTGCACGACAAGTTTCATTCCTATGCTTTAACGTTGGTAAACTCGCTCAGGCAATAACGTCACTATTAAGCAAACGAATAACGTCACAATGCTACGTTAGAGAACTAGGCGACTGCAAATTATAGATATATATATCAAAAGTGAATTTAGATTAAAATGATAATTAAGGTTGTAGGAATCTGGGCACAGTTTGACGGATAGAATCAGACGCTTGTCTCAAAGAAAGGTACAGCTTATTTGTAAACAACATTTTTATATCAGTTTGACAAAAAGCTATTTTATATGCAAAAATTCCTTCAAACTGTACAAAACTGTGCATCCAGTATGTTTGCGCTGGGTTTGAGGTTTTGAGTTGTCTCCCCTTCATCATGGAACCACCAGTCCTAACCAAGAACCTCACCGAATATGTATTCTATTAACGTGTGCAAAGATTCTGAGATTTCATTTAGCCAAATTAAACCATGCGATGATGACCATAATGTGAACGTGTTGAGTGTCATGTGCGGAATACTTTGCCGTGTTAATTTAATAAGTCCAATTCATGATAACCTAATAAATTGATATATAAAACATGCAAGTGACACAACGCAGCAGCTACATTGGCCACAATTTGACGGCGAATTCAATCGTCCATCGGCGGGTATAGCTCACGGAGTTTATTGCCTTTGCTTAATATAGACCGATGGTTCCTTTTTTCTTGGAGTACTGAGAGTTTCGCTTTGTGTTGAAGGAACACCGCCATTTGGTTCGGACTGTGTATTAACCATGGGCATTTCGGCGGCGAATCCAATGGTGTCTCGGCGGGTACCGCTATGTGGTTAACGGAAGACCACCATTTGGTTTGGATTGTACATTAACCATGGCCAATACGATTGCATCCATTCTGACCACTCGAGATCTCCTATGTTCGTCGTGCGCACCACATATATACAAAGTGCTTTATATTAAGAGAAAATCGCCATCGCCTGGGTTAGTATTCGGGACTCATTTTGCCGTGAGCCTCTGTAGCTCAGTCGGAAGAGTGTTGGGCCTGAAACCCAAAGGTTCCGGTTAGATTCCCGGTGGAGGAAGGCAAATTTTTCTCTCTTCTTTTATTCAAAATATATACAAAGTACATGCTTACCCACTGATTTAGGGGATGATATATGAGTTGGTACCAAACCGGTTTCATCATTGATCTTAGCCATATAAAATTTACAAACTACACGCATATCAAGGACCAGTTGCTCGAAAGACGATTAGTCGCTAACACCAGATTAAATTGCTAACACCGGGTTAGAGATAGACCTTCAACATTGCGTGTCGCCATCTAATAGCGGGTTAAATGTAATAGCCTTTCGAGCAATCTGGCCTTTGGAGTTAAACTTTGGCTGCCTTTATTACTAAATGTGCCATAAAACAAAATCTCAACAGCAAATGTCGTTCGCCCTCAAAATGTCCCCCACAGGGCATGAGGGATCTATTTTGCCCGTTATCTTCGCACAGGAAATACCGTCCGTATGGCCGAACTCGAGAAGAGACAGGTAAACCACAAAACGCACTGCAAAGACATCACAAACATATTGTGTTCGCGTTGCCATTGAGATCTAAGAGCACCAGGGCACACAGGAAACTCCTTCCAACCGCCCGCTCATCTCACCATTGCAAATCAATGACAGTATAAATATGCTTGAAATATACTGCCCATATCAAGAGGACCATACTTTGACATATATGAAATAATCATGCAGCATACACTGGCTCTTAAAATTAAGAACAATACTCCAGCCATCAACAAACATGTGTCAAAGGGTGTTATGTTAGTATCATTTCTCGATTGAAGACAACCAGCTGTTTGGTAAGAGCAATATTACCATGGACCCATCCGTGAGGACAGTTTTATTAGTATTAAAAAATACAATAAACCATATCATGATTGATTGATTGATTGGTTGGTTGATTGGTTGATTTTACGTAAGGTTAAGGCTTGGCTGGCTGGCATGCCAGCCCAATGGGTAAAGGAAATCATCCTCAACGTCACGGGCAACAAACAATGATAAGACAGGAAAATCAAGACGTAATACAAAGACACCACAGGTAGATCGACTACATGCTGCCTTTATTTCGGGTAGCGCTAGGGCAACTCCCTCCAACTTGTAAGTATCAAATTAAGAATTGGCCAAAAACATAGTAGTCTAATTGGAATGACATACCCTAACCACATATTTTACCCACTCTACGATGTTGTATTTCATTTCTTGCACGCCAAACAAGACCTTAAAGATCTTAATTTTTGCCAAATTAGCCCACACCGAGTTGTTTGAAGCTGCTCCATGATGAGAGCGTAGTGTTGAAGGAACGGGCAGACTTATCCTGAATGTAACTTCTAGCCACAAGAGGATCAATAGGATTCATTGATTGATATATAGAATCCACACAATGTGTCAATCAAAAAATAACATACAGTATGATAGACGTTGAATCCTGTGCGAAGACACAGATAAATACATATTAAAACAACAAACAGAAAATTAGACTTGATGCCATTTAGAAAGTCATAGAGTTTGACACAGGTTCATTCTGACGTAATTGTAACCGCCAGCGATTGGGATTACGAAGTTATTTTTGTGAAGGAAATAAGGTTTAATTGTTTTCGGTTTCACGATGTGTTTAAATTCACCTGTTGATGCTGAATGACCCGAGATAATAGACATTGAGTTAGAACTATGTTACGCCATTGTCTAATTCCCTGCGATTAACGGTTTGTGGGATTCATGGAATTTTTAAGCGACTGCCTCGGTTGACTTGACGGTTGATCAAATATGGCCCCATCTCCGTCCACATGTTATCACTTTCTAGCGCGGCTATGCCTCTGAGCCGGGCAGTTATCAACGAACGGTTCTCCGTTATCAGTGTCTTTCACCACTCTCTCTGCTCATCAACAATTCGCCCAACTGGATTTGTCGGTGCTTTCTTTTAGATCCACAACACATGTTTGGACATTGTATAATGAGTCATAAAGGCAGCAAAAATATTTTCCTAGTCTTAAACTAATCAGAGATATTTGAAAAATGTCAGGTAAGCGTGGTGTATGACCACAGGGCGTGTGTATGACTTAAAAAAGACTCAAACTGCATTAAATACAAAATAAAAACTACCTAAAACACACAGTTTGTATAGAATGTGTATTTATTTCATTTTATAATCCATGGTGATAATAGAAGGTATTAAATTAATACGCCAAGGGATTTGTAAGTAGCTCCCTAGGAGTTCCTCGAATGCACATCACCTCAGAGATGAGGCGAAGATGATCGAAGATGATCGTCGCCATTATGGTATGCATTTGTTTGGGTTTTTTTTTTTAAATTAACTAATTAACATAATCTGCGTTTTATAAAGAATTCCCAGTTCCCATATGCTTTGGGTTCAGAGCATAACGAATAAATCCTAAACTAAACTGATTTTTCCAGAGTCTTACACAACACGTGTGTTGGTGTACATATATATATATATCTTACTGCAGAGTTTCACTCACTCACCTGAAGAAGCTGGTATACACTTCTGTCGAAAGCTAGTGTGACAACAACTTACGGTTAGTCTTAAAGGTGCTACCTCATCATTGTTGTAGTTTGTTTATATATAGACCAACAAGGCTATCCTATATTTAAACTAAATTTGTGCATTCTAATGACATATGAAATTCACTAGGTCTATTTAGGTATGTGGATAGTGTTTACATGACGGTAAATAGGCTTCCGGCGAATAAAATGTACGATTTTGCGGCATATTCATACATCTATTAAGGCTGAGCGGAATGAATAGCGGGGCTATAGATTAAATGATTCTTTTGAGCAGCAAATGGTGCACCATGAGGACAGTACACAACCCAATTAAAACATCTGAATATATTTGCTCTACTTAATTGTCTAACCATTAAATCCTCGCGATTGGGATTCAGATGACGACAGTAGTTTGTTTACCAGTGCTATCAGACATCTTAGACTGGAATGATATGGAGTTCAAATGAGACACGATTTATTTCTAGGCCATGATATAACGTTAGAAGAACTCTGCAAGGAATTTGAAGACTTTGCATTGGGTTTATCACCTTACTTTCGCCTGGAATACCAATCTTATTAAACAATTTCAATGTTATACAAAATTTCCACCGTCTATAGGCGTGACATAGTTTTAATATTCTTGACCTTGGCTGATGTGTTTTATTATTCACCACAGGCATAATGAACGTGCTCCCGGCCGATTTAGGACATGGACTATAGATATAACAATCGATTAATAATTTGGCACACATTATGTTAAGATGTGGTCACCTGTAAGCCCTATGTCGGAGCCAGGTCATAGCAGGTTATTGTGTGAAGTTATGAATTAGCCGCCCATAATATGGATTTGACGTCCAGGGTATTATGACATTAAAACAAATAGGCGACATTTCATCATAGCCATTGCCCATGCAAGGTCATTTGTTTTATCATTAAACATAATCTACCTGTTTGTTTTGTTTGATTGAGACTTAACGTCGTACTAAAAGTTATTACACTAATATGACAGCGTGCCAGCCCAATAAAGGCGAAGGAAACCACTGACAAGAAACAAAGACAAAACAGGACAATCACAGGACGCAATACAAAGACATCACAAAAAGATCGGCTCAACCTCAAATAAGTTGTTCGGCCGTGCATGCTAATTGTATTCTTAACGAAATAAAATGCCCAGAATACAATACGCTGATTTAAACAGCACGTTTCACGACTTATTTACTTTTTTTCTTGGTGTGACTGACGAAACAACAATCAGAGCCACTAACAACTAACATATTTTTGTCACTTGAAAGTCTGTTTATTTTACATTTCATTTCGGGATATAACAGGCTCTGTGAGCTTTATTGCCGCCCAATAATTAACGAGTTAATACTTATGAGTGTTTTTCTGGTGTCCAATAGCTAGGTCCACTTGGTAATTTTGCACTCACATATCCTATATTTACTATCATTAATCATAACTACTGTCTATGCGAGTGATCCCTGGAGCCCAGGTCATAATACTGTTATTATTGCATATTGTTACTATTGTAACTATTACTACCATAACTTTCAGTATATTATTACTTCAATCGCATTGTTGTTATTATTTTCCAATTACTGCGAATATTATTACTGTTATTATTATAGTTCATAGGGTTATATTATTACTGCAAGCACGATTATTTTAGTAGTATCATTGTTTTTGGTGATAGAAGAGTCCATGCGGGGTGCCGGTGTTTGGAGACCTGGGACCACCTTCACACAGTGTTATGTTAGCAAAGAAATATCTGACGATGTTTTAATGTCTGGTATAGCATTCTATGCGGGTGATCCCTGTATGTGTGGATGAATGTGTGGATGGATGGATGGATGATGGATGGATGGATGGATGGATGGATGGATGGATGGATGGATGGATGGATGGATGGATGGATGGATGGATGGAT
>JAQQZZ010001116.1:0-12021 GCA_030265115.1 Mopalia vespertina
GGCACTAAAACGTCTATGAATCTCGAACGTTTTGACGTCAGAGGACCGCCTGTAACGCCTCCTTTTTGACATTACGACTCCCATTAAAATCGTATGTACGCTTTGAGTGATTTGAATGTGGTTCTATATGCAGCCTGTAATTACGCTATGGATGAATTACTTGTGTATCATTGAGGAAGTAAATATTAACAGTATTTTCGTTATTTTGGGGATAACACTTTCTTAGTTTGAACAGATTCTATTTCAGAAAAGTTTGCAGGTTGAAACCCGTTCGATAATCGAACTCCGACCCTCAGAGTTATGCACTGAATCGGCAGCACTATAAATGCCGCCCACTTGACCACTCAGTTAACCTTTGTAATGTATGTACGAGATCGCGATTTCTAGATAAAAGAGTCTTGGATCAAGCATAAATTTAAGTCTCGGACAAAATAAAACAATCTTGGATGTTAAAATGTTAATTTGGCTGAAAACAAGTCCTTGTTTTCGACTAAAAAACGAAACTCTTGTTTCAAATGAATTAGGCTTAAATGTTTTATTGTTGGTTTGAAAAATAAATCTTGGAAGTTTTTTCCGCTTTGGCGTACCAAAGCATGATATATGCAGTCGACGTCGTTCTTTTGGTTGGATGAATCCAGACTTTTCGTGTAGTAAAATAAACGGAGCACTTATGGTTAGAACAGTAATAATTCTGAGGCAATCTTTTTGAAGTCGTTCAATTTCGTTAATTTGGTATTCATTTATATTTCCCAGTAATATATTTCTACTGTAGAGAAAGAAAGTTTTGCTTGACTCCGCCGGTATTCGAACTCAGGCCTATCGCCACATTCTCGGCTAGGGTGAAGGAATGATTTACACATGATTTCTAGATATTTTAACCGAAGAAACATGTAAATCATTCTATTTGCTAAATTTTTTCCTGATTATTCCTGTTTGCACTGCAGTTAAAGGTTACGCCGAGATGTTGCTCGGCTGTTGTGTTAAGAGATAACAACGTAGCCGATATTGTGTAGTCTCTCACTGAAAATTTTGCACATATTTTCTCACGGTACCATTTTGTCAGATTTTCCTTCATATACCAGATGACTTGAATCTGTGAGCGATACATCGAATAAAGATTAGTGGTTCGGTACGCGACCATTGAACCAGGGTCGCTGTTGACCATATTGTCGCAGAACTACATACACTCATGTTATTTTGCTGAGTGGCATTGAGAAGTTAAGGTAAAAATATAAAACATATTTTTGGTTTACATTATTTCGGTTTATCGTTTTAAAACTTATACGCGCAAAATTTTTATATCTATCAATACAATATTACGAAAGCCGGGATAGTGCCCTTTTTAGATTAACAGTCAATGTTTTGGTCTGTAATCGTTCATTTGCTTGTCCAAGTGACACGCTACAAAGGAAAAGGTACTTATCTTCTTTGTTTTCAAGTCAATCCCGACTTCAGTCTGGGAATTTTGCAGAACAAACAATTTGAATAGATTTCTGTGAATTGAAATGTATTTTAAATTGGCCGTTACGATGAATAACGGATATATATTGTTTGCGTGGGACATACTCTATGGATTTGAATAGCACAGTAGGGCCAAAACAATCTAAATTGTGAGATTCTCCCGGAAATCCGAGGTGTGGGATGTCCACAAACGAAGTTGTCTCCCCTTGTGGTACTGTATAGATAGTGGATATAGTTCGCACTAAAATTTCACATATCGTGGCGGAGGGTCATGTTGCCCTAGTGCTCTCAGAGCTAAGGGGCAACATGAAGCGGATCAGTTTGTGATGGCATTGTATTGCGTCCTGTGATTGTCCTGTCTTGGTTTGTTGTCATTGTTGTCGAGGGTGTCCTTCACCCATCGGGCTAGCACGCCGTCATGAGTGAAATAACCTTAAGTACGACGCTAAACGCCAACCAAACAAACATGTATCGAGATACTAACCAGTTCCAAGTGCCTGTGATCCACACAGATTTCTATGCTCTTCGCATATTTTGGAATTTTTACCTCAGCAGGCTAACAAGGGTGAAAAAAGGAACAAAAACGGTTTCTATCTAGATTTGTATTTTATTTGAAGGGGCTTTTAATCACATACTATTTAAGCTCCAACAAGCCACAGAACTTCAGCGACGTCGTCACAGACTGAAGAAATATTTTCCTATCCATATCTAACGTTGAGCTGGGTAATGAATGCATTTAAACAACCCAACAAAGTCTGACATAACAAAAAAAAAAAGAGAAAAAAATTAACTTGAGGCTTATTACATGTAATCCAGCTAGCACACAATGCAATAATCCCCAATCACTTGTACATCTTAACATTCACAAATAATATATAGGTTTATACGTATATAATGTTTCTCTTTTCTTAAGGAACGCTATTCTGAATGTGAAAAATGATGCGAAGAATTAAAAAAAAAAAATTGTTTTAAAAACGTTTAAATAACTGCAATAACAAAACTCCATTGGGAAAAGTAAAATGGCTGTTTCAGTCAAATTCACTGTTGCTTGTGATTATTTAAAATAATTTCAGAAGACAGTAATAACAAGACAAAAAAATGTGATAGCTGAAGGAACAGAAAAGATAACGTACATTTTGATGACGAAAATGTTTCCAAAATCATAATTTAAAAATAAAACTAAAAATCGACATATTCGTATATTGGTGTCGCAGCAGACAAAAAACATGTGAACAGGGTTTAGTAATATTCTCTTAACCATACCAAAAAAACACTGCATAGAAGCAAAAGATGTTGCTATAGCAACGAGCAGATTGCAAAGTAAGCTTGTATGCATAAAAATAACCATTATATTACATCATGGAACACGAGTGAAATCTGAAGACCTTGCTAGTGGCTTCATTTCCGCGTAAACAAACCCAGATTTATATTTTTTATGTCAGGGATTGAGCTGTACGAGCAATAGCAGGTTTGAAGAAGGGCGTTGAACAGAGAGCTGAATGCCAGTGCAGCCCACACACACAAAGCAAAGCTCAGTATATTACGTCAACAACTTGTGAAATATTAATGTGGTTGAAATTTCGGATATGGCCAAGTGCCTGTAAGAATGGCTCTGTTTCGACACAGAGCCAGCTCAAAGTGACAGAGAGGATGGTGGAATATCTCTTCAAGGGGCAATAGAACACCTGTGGCTGACGAGTTGTTTAAACACCAGATATTACATGATCAGCTTTCACTACTCCTAATACAAAACGTCCTTCAAAATTTTCAACGGTTAACAAATCTTAGAGATGTAGCTAACAGCGTGAAATATGTTCGTTTTGTACTATATAGGACTCCGATTAGCTTACTTGATTTGTGCCTTTTTAATGCCAACACCAGCAGCAAAACAGAAGCGAAGTGACCGTATGATAAACGTTGAAACTAGTCAAATTTGACAACTACGTCATAATTTGACAGAAAACGTAGTATTTACAACATAGCCTTAATATGATTTATCAGATTTCTCGAGAACCACATCAATTTGAATACAAATGTTTTTTCAGCTTTCTGTGATCGCGTCTAATGTTAGTTTATAAAAACGGTTATTTTGTGGAACGTGAATTTCACGAGTCGAATGGAAGCGAAATTGTTTTCATTGCAAAAGGTCAGAAGGCCATATTTCACGGAAAAGCGTATTCCAACGTACATGTAACAAATTCCGCTAGCTATCAATTGAAAACAAAAATTCAATTTGAAGCATAGCTTGATGGGGATTTATTAAAAAGCAGTGCATAAAATCACTTGAAGCAAAATCTACCATACACTGACTAATCAAACCACCAAATCAATGAAAGACTGTTGGAAAACATACATACGCTGCAACAGAGCTACATGTATTTGCTTTACAACATCCACTGGCGACAAATTACAAAACACCCGGATGGCTGGTCACAGCTTCACTATATTGGACTTTGTCCCTTTCAGTAACAACGATGAAACACACATGCAAAGCTTTTCGTAGGTATTGCGTTTCTGACCCTGGTCAGTACAGTACAGAAGTACCAACAGTTAGCTAAAAACCCAATAATTTGTATTATGGTTTTAATTAACTGATTGGTGTTTTCCGCCGTGCATAACGGTATTTCAATTATATGACGGTAATGTATTCCAACAAAAATCGACACTAGCACAACCAAGATGTGGAGCGTTTTCATAATGTTGGAAAGTTGATCTTCTTCCAGTGCTAAGAAAAGACAGTATTGCTACTCTTCAAATTAGCCAGAGGGCGAGGTGTACTTTGGAACCTAAGTCTTCAAGAAAGCTGCATACAAACAATGAAAATAGATTAAGACAAAACTTATTCACTACAATGTAAAGGCTATTACTTAATTTGCATACAGACAATTTTGCAAAAGAGTCACTAAAAGCTCAAAGCAGTATGTCCAATCGGTATTGTACTCTTAGACAAAAAAATTTAACTTCACAAAGGCAACAACTTGTTATTTGAGCGATCTGGGTATTGTTCCACAAAGCGATCTCAGCCTAAGTCGATCTTAATTACTATGACGACAAAATACCTTCAGTACTGATCGCTTTGACAATTAAGATGAACTTGGGCTAAGATTACTTTGTGAAACGGGCCCCTGAAAGCTTCATTTTCTATTTAATTATCTGAAGCATATTAACACTTTGGTAACAAACTGAATGCTACAGGCATTTCTCATTCAGAATGGGTTATGTGGTTTCAAGAGGGCGTGTCAACCATGCTATAGTTATTCCAGCTAAAATAAAAGATACTATTTCAACTTCTGATTCTTCAGCTGAAGAGAAATCACAAGCTAACTGTTGGAAAACCCTGTGGTTAACAACACCCTCTTGTACAACTATACCCAAGGAAGATTGAGGACATTAAAATTGTACCCGTAAGAGGTAGATAATGACAATAGCCAATTGGTAGCTTAGAATAAATGTCCTTAATTTCCAATTGCATGGCTGCGTGACTGGAGGATTATGCCTTTCATGGCGTTACGTCAGGTGACGACGGCATGCTATCCAACAGCTGAAGGAAACACGCACGACATCACTGGAAAAAAATTGCCAGTCAAGACATGTCTGGATTAATGTGTGATACAACAAGAGTTCGGTATCTTGCTGTGGCTTAATAGTTTTGTAAGCATCACAGCAACCACCTGCTGTCCAGATCTTGGAAGTCATGAAGCTCTTCAAATCAAGTCCGTCCGCCCACCATCACATTATTTCAAGTTACCTAATTCAAAGTGAACCTATTGGCCAATTAATATCAAACTGGAAATAAACTGCGATAAGTAAAATCTATCATTGGACTGTAAACAATATGAGCCAGATTATTGTACATACCGCAGTATTACGAAATGAGGTATATCAAAGAAAACTATACAGAAGACAGCTCCATCTTGATTTTTGACATTCATGAGAAACATCAGGTCTGCTTTAATTGCAGACATTTTAGTGCTGAATTCCAACCAATGCCAGCACCAGAGCAGTTAAATTAACCAAGATTAGGATTGCATTGTGAAATGCGATTACAATTTAGAAAAAAAATATATCTGCCGAAAATGAAGAAGAAATTTGATTTCGAGAATTCTTTTGAGAATTGCAATTATTTAACCATGAATCCTGTGCAAATACTGAGGCTCACAATGCTTTGAAAGCCATGCCACTTCAAACTAGAACATAAATTCCTGATAAGTGCATCCCAACCCTACAGACGCTGCACTTTAGATTTTTTGTTCATGAAGATGTTAAACTTACGAGGTAATTCAGTAAGTGGAAGACTATGCTGTAATTGTTTAAAAAAAACGTACACGTGGCAGAATTATTCCGCAATAACCAAACAAGACCATACAAATCACGACCTCTATTGTATAACTGTCACCATAACAACACTATCATGTATCAAACTCAATATACATGTTATTTGTTTGCTTATGAGCTATTTACAATCCGAGGAATTAGTTAGTACACCTTAGAAGTAATAACCGGGTGATAACAGAGCAATGCATAAACAAAAAAAACAACAACGAAATTGATACAATAAACCGGGAAAATTGATAATTGAACAAAATTTATATCATTTACTTTTGTGAAAAAATTAAACTAGCCCAAGTTTTGTCATATCCAGTTTTGAAAACTGAACTTTCTAAACAAATTCTTGCTGATGTAGACAATATTTAGTTTTGTATAGTTTTGCAAGATGACCAGAAATCCAACAATTCATTAAGGACGATAATTCAGAATATATTGTTTTCTATATTTAAATAGTGATAACTTGCATTCACTTGGGTGAAATGATAGAAAACCGACCTGTCAAGGCCACAACACTTGACCACTGGACAGAATTTCTCAGTCCGCTTAATGCGTATCTGTCTGGACTGTTTTAAAGATATGTTAAACAATCAAATCCCATGGTCAAACACGGATAGCAGTTCTATCTTCTATAAAAGTTGTGTTTGTACCAACAGAGAGTTTTCTTTGACCATTTTTGAAATTCCAATTCGGACACCAAATTTTGAACGTAAACTGATGAAAATCGCTGAAATACTAGAGCTAGAAATTGACACTTAGTTAAAATTGATTAGACAGTTTTCTCTAGAAATATTATACTTTAATTAAACCATTTAAAGTCTGAAACTGTACACATCACTTACTTTGTAAGATGATTGAAAAACATGCAGTTATATGAAGAAAACATACAGACATAAATGACCAAACCACCACTAGTATTCATATTTGACCTAAGTCTTTTGCACAAAACTGATTGTAAATGTTTTATTCTCCTAATATTAGTGTAATTACTAGAATACATTGGTCCAGTCTAATAAAGTACCAGAATGAATTGGGGACTGTACATATTTGTCAAAACTAAAACTGCACAAATTCTCCATTAAAAACAGTCTGTTATAGTTCCAAACTCCTTGATAACGGGATGCATAAAGAAGTCCCAATAGAGGAAATGCGTTTATCTACAATCACCATTTTTGCAAACTGACATATCAAAATTCACCGTTGTAGAAAGAAAAACCCCAGCTTTCTGCCAATAAAGTTAACGATGAGCAATTAATTAATTTGTAATAGCATCTATCACAGACAGTTGCATCGAAGTGCATGAAGTTGTTCGCACTGTCGCCTTTTTTTGTAATATTCAAGCTCCTTTATATTTTCTCATCAACATATAGTGCTGGTCTTGTAAAACCAAACACTTACTTTTGACAACTAATTCACACAGTCCACAACAAGAGAAAAGCAGTTTGTCTGTGTTTCGCTTTTTCCATACGCCTTTTTTGTCTTCTTTTATCTGACAAGTTCAAGCTTATTGAGATAGTATATTTTGAAAATACTCGATTCTAGGTTTGGCATCTGGGAAAAAAGTTTTTCATTTGCCCAGTACTAATGAATGTTTGTCTGAAATGTCAAGAGTTAGAATTCTTTGTTGTTGATTTCACACCTACATGTATTTCTACCATTTTTGTAAAGTTGTACAAAGTTGT
This sequence comes from Mopalia vespertina, assembly GCA_030265115.1. Taxonomy (NCBI): domain Eukaryota; kingdom Metazoa; phylum Mollusca; class Polyplacophora; order Chitonida; family Mopaliidae; genus Mopalia; species Mopalia vespertina. The sequence goes on from JAQQZZ010001116.1 coordinate 7,470, forward strand.
ATCAATGTTGTTGAAAAAAAAAATGTTCAAAACTGTGCAACAGGCATGCCACTGTAATGTAGTTTGTACATATAATAATTACTACAGCCACCCATTCACACGAACCTATCTTCTTCCCATTCATTCCTATACATGTACAGATCCATCTATTATATTACATATCTAAAACAGACGAGTATTCAGTTTTAACGAGCGAGAAATTGCATCTGTACCTTCAGGCAACTGAATTTCAGTCTAGTAGCAATCTAAGACAGCGGCTGTTATTGTGTTTGTTTGATTGGGGTTTAACACTGTTCTTAAGGATATTTCACGGACTCCTATGTGTGTACCAGCCCAATGGTAGAAGGAAAACACTATTCCTTGATGGCAACAATGACCATGCAGGCCACTGCAGAGCGCAGCCTTCGTCCTGCCCCTTGGATCTAAGAGCACCAGGCCGTCAGGAAGCCCCGCTAACTGCAGTGCCCACCCTGTTTCTGTTCAAGTCTGAACAACATGTATCAACAAATCATAGCATACCTTGCAGAAAATAAGTACTCAGCATAAGGATGATTCTGTCTCCGCTTTAATTTAGCAGCATTTATATGACCCCTCTGCTTTAGCAAACATTATGCCCTTATCAGATATCTATGTAAAAACATTTGGTCCATTTAGGGCAAAAAACAGTTTTTGTTATATTAAGTAATGCAAAAGATTGAGTTTCTGTTGTGTGATGGTACAGGTGCTAAAACCTCAAAATAGTATGAAAATCGTCCCCCAAAATCAGGTATTATATTTAAACCTCCAGTGTTTCAGAACATTAGAAATAATTTTTACAAAATGTCACTTCAACACAATATGCATGCACTTTTAATGCCTTTCACAAATGATGCTATTCACAAAACTTAACAAATAGCCTATTAACAAATACAAGTAAATCTATATCGCATCTATAATGTTCAAAATTTACACAAATTTAATTTGGTGTAAAATCACACTTACACATAAGAAAGTGTCAATTTTGTAGAACTCTTTTCAACATAAAACAGTTACATTTAGACAGGACCTGGAGGAAAATGTTTTTTGCTTCTCAGAATTTTTTTTTATAAAATGCCTCGTAAATAAAATATATATAAAAAAAAAAATTATTTGAGTTAACGGTTATCACTGAATAGTGACTCATAGAAATTTCATTTATAAATTAAATCAATTCTGATACAGAAAATAATTTGTTCACATGAACAGTGGTTTCATCCTTACTCACTGGGTGGGTTAAATGTAAAAGTAAAACAAAAGAACAATTAATCATCAGCCAACAGGAAATAACAAATGAACAAAGTGTATGTTCACACTGGTTTCCTTTACTGGCAGCTTGAAATCATGCCTCACATTTAAATAAAAATAATATTTCAGCCTCGATAATATTCAATATTTGCCTTTTCCTAGACCATCTAATATGTGTTGCCAAATGTTCAATTTGAATTATACATAAATGGAATCGAAGAATGACCAAGAACGGAAGGGTGACATTGTCTATATTTTCCTTTAATTCAAGTAGTAACTGAATTGATACCAAAACGTTGTTGTTTTAAAAAGGGCAGTGTTATTCCAAACAGTGTAATGTTGAATGATGTAAAAAAAAAAAAAAATTCTGAGTGACAATGACATTTCCTTATCTGTGCAAACTGTGTATTCAAATAAATGATTAAAACAATGTATTAAAAAAATGACAATTCAAAATTAAACATGGAAAGAGTTCCATAAGAGCAATGAATTCAAGCTCAATAGCATAATCCTGATGAAGGACATTGGAGAACAAAAAAATATCAGAAAAAATCACAATAATTAATGTAATGAAGACCCGTAACATATTTCAATCTACTGTCCTTGCTTAGCGATAATTTGTGCGACCACCCATTGTTGACGGCAGTTAGCTCACAAGAATACAGACAAGTACATAATAATATAAAACATGAGAAAACAAATCCAAACTGAACAGTGTCCAATCACTTAATCACACAGTGGATTTTAACAGTCAGAATGTGCACCTACAATAAGGAAGGAAAAAACACCTTGTACACAAGTGAACAGACAGTGGTTGTGAACAATATATCTATACATGAACTCCTTATCCACCAATCAGGTACCAGGTGCTTTACGACGGACGATCATGGGCTGTTGCATACTTGGAAGCCTAGCCCTAGTTCCTTGCTGCTGTCAACACTGACTGTTCACACCTGGATTCCTGCGACTGCACTACTTTGACGCAACCATATGGCACTATATGCTGTAAACAAAGTTCCCATGCGTAGTAATATAACAAATTAAGAAACCTGAACGGTATCGGAAAGTGCAATTGTGTGACGCCGATCAGGTAACGAGATGATTTGACGATGTCGTTCTGTTGGTGAAGATCTCTTAGGACTCCCCCCACTACTGCTGCCATTAGATCGCGGAGAATGACCCGCAATTCTCCCATTGTCGTGGATTTTCATACCTGCCTTGTTAAGGAGATGTAATTTGTCCATAGACTTTGAGGTCATCTCCCCACATATTTGTTTGAGCTCCTCTCTCAACCAGATATTTTCTCTCTGATACTGTTCACAGAGCTCTTCCACATGACGAAGACGCAGCCTTAAATCCTGATTGTCTGGAGAGTTACTTGCCCTTACCTGCAGAAAGAAAAATTTCATTAGATTTCATAAAACATGAGGACTGAGGAGATGTCCTCTAGGTTACTGCAATGGATTTGTTTGATTGCAATTTTACACCATGATGTACTTTAGTTTCACAAGTATTTTACCCATATGAAGACGTGGGTGAAGAGAACCACCTTGCTGGGAACAAACAAAGACAAAACAGGACAATCAGATGGCACAGGACAAAGACATTACAAACAGATTGGCTAATGGTTGCCCCTTAGATCTGAGAGCACCAGGGTAACAGAAAGCTCCTTGCATCAATGGATGAAAACTGTCAAGAAACTTGTTCCCTGTAATACAAGGGAAGCTAGCAATGAATTATGCCTAAATTGATAACATGTGCAGTAGTTAAAGAAAACATAATATGTGTTTTTAGTTATAACACATATGACAGTGTGAGTGGATATCCCAATCATAACAGCTCCTATCCAGATTTCTTTCCGATTATCTGACAATTGAAGACATTCAGAAAACTGAATGTGAAGCTTTTGTGTTAGTTCTATAAGTATAAGTTTTATGTTGAGACAGCAGGTTCTAAAATGTATTGCGCAGTTTAAAAGGAGTTTAGACTCTTATGATTATACATTATCTCTGAAATATGACCGGGGGATATGTTATCTTTTCTAGAAACAAAGGACAAGGGGATAATTCATAACTATGTAGTTGTGACTAGTTAGACTATTGGTATGCCGTAAACTTTCTTATAATTCAGACACTCTAATTATAACATTAACAGGGTATTTGTATAGTTTATGTGCATTTAATCTCTTCATCCTTTAGTACCCAATTAAAACAACACAACATATTGCCAATTGTCTGTGTATTCTGAAATAACAATATTTGCAATATTTTAGACATTATATCTCACTTAGTTCAGTTTTTAATTTGCAGAAGTCAAGGGTCAAAATGTTCTTCTGAAACTTTTGGAGCCAAAAAAATAAATTCTCTCAAATTTAGCCCCAAAACAATGTTATAACATTAATAAGTTTAAGAATTGCTCATTAATTAAGTTCCGCGACGCTTATGGATATAGATGACGTCAGTGTCCGTTCTGTTCTTTGTGATGCGCTGTAAGATATGTCTACACAACACAAAAATGAGATGTTTCAGGGACGTCTAAAAGATCAGTGTCCATATATAGTCTGATATTGGACAGTTGCAGTTTTTACAAAATAGGGATGGACAGTTTGGTGTATAATAATTAAGGTTATTTCACTCAAAAGACAGCATTTCAGCCCAGTGGAAACAAAATCAGGACAATCACAACATAATACAAAAACATCACAAAAAGCTCCCTACGGTTCTTAAGGATTGATTGATTGGTGTTTTACGCCGTGCTTAAGGGTATTTTACTTATATGATGGCGGTGTATTCCAACAATAATTGACACTAGCACAACCAAGATGTATACCGTTTCCATAATGTTACAAAGTTAATCTCCCTACAAAGTAAAGACAGCATTGCTACTCTTCAAACAAACTGCCCTTAGCCAGAGGGCTTCTGAAGAAAGTAAACCATTCCTATACATGGTTCTGAGCAGAATGAAAGAGTACATGTGGCTTAATAATGGCAATTCATTCCACATGAACTGAAGAAATCAGCTGATATGCATTTATTCAAAAGTCACATCTCTGCCACAGAGAGTGATACTGAGGCCATCCAAAATAATATGTTTGTTTCCCGTAACAAGAATATAAAAAAAGTGGGTAGGTAGGTAGGTAGGCATTCTTTTTTTTTAAATTTTATTATTTTAACTAATAACATAAAAAAAACACTTGTTTGAAATTGTGCCCAACAGTCATTTTATCTGAATAAAATTTGTTTACACATGTACTTGTTATTTAGGCCTTGCTGTAGGCTACTTCACTTAT
>JAQQZZ010001127.1:0-12021 GCA_030265115.1 Mopalia vespertina
ATTTGTCCCGTCTTGTCTTTGTTTGTTGCCAGTGTGTCGAGGGTGGTTTCCTTCATCCATTGGGCTGGCACGTCATCGTATAAGTGTAATACCCTTGAGTACGACGTAAAACCCAAATCAAACAAACAAACAAACAGTCTAACACACAATGTACCTGTTTGAGGGCACATAATTGTATAATAAAATGCGGAAAAAACGGTTCAATTGTCTGTTGTCAGCCCACTAATAACCTGCCTTTCGCCTTGAATGTATACTTAGAATTTTAGCACAAGCCCCCCGGCAACATTTTTTTTTTACACACAAAAAGGCACATCAACCTCATAAAAGGATACAGAATGTGTTCGATGGGAATAATAAACCTTTTATTAAGTCGGTAAGTTAATTACATAATTGGTTACATTATGTTTTGGCTGTTGAAACAAACCCAATATTTTCTAAGAAAGAGTTCGCCAACTAGTCGGTATGATAAATGTTATATGAAACGTGTAGGAGCCAAATCAGATTGAAATACGTTACACTTGTATAAATGTGCATAAATCCCTTTGTTAATTGATCAAAAACGATTTGGTTGAAAAGTCAAATTGCTTTTTTTAGACTAACTAAATTACAATGCGATAAAGCATGACTGTTTGGGTAAGACGTACAACTTTAACATAAACGATTTTCTGCTAAACGGTTTTAACTGTTAGTAACAAAGGAACAGAGCAAACGAAGACTATTCGAAAGATTAATCAACATTCTATATACGATGGGTATTCAAACCCCAACGTTTGCCATTTGTTCACAAGATTTAGCTCTAAGGAGTAAAATGTGTCATGAAAAAAGACAATCGCACACAGTTTTAGAAGAATTTAATGGTGTGATTAATTTTAAGTGTATTTGTGCTGTCGGCTCTCTATAGCACATAATGGTTAAGGTTCTGTGAAAGTATGTCGGCGTGATATAAGTGATATACACAAATCTATAAGTAAATGAGTGAAGAGAAAGGTGTGCGATTGCAAAAGGTGGCTTTGGTCCCTCTGTTCTATTCTGTCCGCTGGCTAATAGCAGTTTGTTTGAAGAATATTAATGCTGTCTTTACTTAGCACTGGAGAAAGACTAACTCTCAAACATTATGCAAACACTCACATCTTGGTTGTGCTAGTGTCAACTATTGTCGGAATACACCGCCGTCATATAAGTGAAATACCCTTTAGCGCGACGTAAAACACCGATCAATCAATATATTATACCATCCAGGTATGCTGCATGCAATATGATACACCTGTGATTAGTATATATATTAATCCCAGGATACACGTATGGTATTTTCACTTTTTATTTGAACTTAGGAGTGCATAACTAAAGCTGTATACTCCCGCTTTCCTTGAGATAACATATTTTACTGCTCATTGTTAGCTTTAGGTTTATATGTTTCTGCTATTGTCCTCTGCTAGTCGCTAAGCTACGCACCTTAATAAAGTAAGTTGGCATATCATTCACTCATGTGTGTGTGCGAGAGAAAATGTGAAAACTCTTCATACATTTTATTGTTTGCCACAAGCTGTCTCATCATGACTTCGATTTTCTCTATAATGTATACGTCAACACATAACCAACCCAATGGTACTGTATGAATATTGGCGTTTATAAGCAGAAAGCATATTGAAGCAAATACTTGACATTTTAGGGAGTTTTTGTGTGGCTTTCACAGGCATTCAGAATTCTGCTAATTAAAATTGCACTACCTGTTGACTTAATTGACGTTGTGAAAATCATTGAGACTGCTGGCAAGGTTACCGTGATCTGACTAATCGTGTACAGGTAATAGATGAAGACGTCACGAAACAGCGGAAGTCATGATCAATTGACAATCCGTCCTAATATAACTGTCATATCGGACTCAAGATTAGAAATATATGCGTTGTTTTGTTGTTTTTACTAAGTTGAAAAATGTCATATAATAAAACAGTCCAGGTATCTTTAAAGGGTCAATGCTCGATGTATATTGTTGTACCACTCGAAATGACTGAGTATAATAGGGTAATGATGTATATTGTTATACCATTCGGATTGATTGAGTAATAGGGTAATGATGTATATTGTTGTACCATTCGGATTGACTGAGTAATAGGGTAATGATGTTTATTGTTATACCATTCGGATTGACTGAGTAATAGGGTAATGATGTATATTGTTATACCATTCGGATTGACTGAGTAATAGGGTAATGGTGTATATTGTTATACCATTCAGATTGACTGAGTAATAGGGTAGTGATGTATATTGTTATACCATTCGGATTGACTGAGTAATAGGGTAATGATGTATATTGTTATACCATTCGGATTGATTGAGTAATAGGGTAATGATGTTTATTGTTATACCATTCGGATTGACTGAGTAATAGGGTAATGATGTTTATTGTTGTACCATTCGGATTGACTGAGTAGTAGGGTAATGATGTTTATTGTTATACCATTCGGATTGACTGAGTTATAGGTAATGATGTATATTGTTGTACCATTCGGTTTAAATCGTTACCCCTTCATTTTCTCAGCATTCAATTTGGAATTATTTTATTTATCTTTTCTCTGTTAAATTTGGAATTATTTTATTCATCTTTTCTCTGTTAAACTTGGAAATATTCGAAGTTAATTGTTTGGCGAATTTCTTTGGCGAGTCCACGTTTTTCGGGGAGACAGTATTACAACAAAAACTCCATAATACGATTAAGTGCGTGGTTTATAAGGCTCCCCAACTTCCGGTGCAGGTTTAACAAGAGCGTTAGCGAGTGTTTCCATAACTCGCTCTCGAGGAGCAGGATTGATCCGTTCACTTCCTCTCGAGACTGATCGCACATGCTATCTAATCAGATGAAGGAATACAAGCGCTACATGTTGTCAGGCTAACCTGAACGAAGCTCGGTTTCAGAAAAAAAGCATATCTAGGGTTTTATCTTATACTTTCAATGATAATCAATCATTCAGTAATTGCTAACATTAAATTTATCCTTCTATCAATAATCGTCCTCTGACAAATGGCATTATGTTCTGAGCGTATGCTCTTGAAGTCTGTACTGAGCACTAGAGGTAAATTTGATTTTCCAACGAAGAAAAACTTATAACATTATATGGATGTGTGTTGGTAATTGTATAAAAAGCCCTCAAATAAGGGAAATACCCTAGAGCACGGCGTCAATCCCCAATCATTCGACCAATCAATCGGTAATATAGCACACAGGTCAGTGGCTCTCTCACCAGTTTCAAACACAATGCATAACGACTCTCAAGGGATTCAGCGCGTGTGATGGATGGTAGATTAATTTGATGTATTTATTGTAATCAACAGTTTGAAGTAGAATTATTCCATTAATAGGTCAAGGTCAATCAGGTTAGTTCAAGTGCAGTAACCCCAGTGTTCCTCTCTAATCATATCAAGTCTTTGTTGCGGTTTTGTTCAAATTTTCCGAAAGCAATCAATCATCTCGAAAGAAGCATTAACCTAGTCCATGGTAATTCAAAGGACACATCTATCATACACTGTTAGATCATGTTTATTCCCAGGCCCCAATAGCCCTTGTATTTGTTCATGTATTATTGATGCCTTTTTTGTGCACGAGGGAGAATCGCGAATTACCATTAACCGCCATAAATAAATCTCTATCTCAACGGCTGACCTGAAAACATACCCAATGTGCGTCAAGTGGAGGAGGTGAAGCAGAATTATTGTAGCGTTCCCCCGTGATTGGGTTCAATCATTGGTCGACTCGAACTTCAACCCCTTCCGCACGAAATCCAAATGTGTCGTACAGTATTTGTGTCGTACACCGGATTGATGGCGATGTTATTGAAATGTACCTAACCTCTTCCACACCAGACCCAATTGTATCATACAGTATTTGTGTCGCACACCGAATTGACGACAATGTCTTTGAAATGTCCCTAACCCCTTCCACATCAGACCCAAATGTGTGGTACAGTATTTGTGTCGTACACCGGACTGATGACAATGTTTTTAAAGTGTCATCTTCCACACCAGATATATCAAGTAATAGAATAAACAGGAGCTCATATGCAACATATATAATTGTAGAATTAATAACAGATAATTTATAAAGTTACTGTTTATTGGACAAGTTGTTCTTTGCTTCAAAACTTTTATTTCCGAATTAAAGAGGGTTAGAAAAAAGACTGTATAATGTCAAAGAAGCCTTTATAATTTTGCAGCTATCCTTCAGTATGATATAAAATTACTTACAAATGTCTATACGTTATATTCGTATCCGACTGAAGCCTTTTTCTCTTCTAGTATATACCGTGTATATGCTACGGTGCCTGTCGTAGAAAGGAAGTAGAAACCTTACATCTTTTATAATAGAGAAATATGAAAGAAGTCACAAGCATGCCACAGTTTAGTTTTGTAACAGTATCCATCCATCGCACGGAGCAGTTCATCCAATATGTCGTTACAATGGCTTCGTTATAGGGAAACATCCTTTGCGCTTATGCCACAGGAGAGAGAATAATAGAGCAAGGAACTCCACCTAAATAGAAAGTAAATTGTCTTTTTCTACAATAAAAATAAACACAACATAAACATATACATATGTTTTCTGTGATTTTTTTTTGTTTTGTCCCTTGCTACTATAGTGAGAGGGGGTGGGGTGGGGGTGGGGGGTGGTGAGTACTTAGAATTGTTATTGTCCGTTCTTTCGTGTCTAATGTTTGTGAACACGCTAGCTTTAAAACGAATTCCCCAATAACTTCGTCCTTGGAATATAGCTTCCTCGTGGTAATACGACGGATGGGATTGCGTTGTAACACAGTCCGCAAAACAATATTGCTTATATTGCCTATAAATTGACAATATTCATGCCTATGTGCTTTGAACAATACTTGAGAACAACTTCACCGATTAACTTCAAATTTGGAATATAGCTTCTTCCCACTAAGACAACAGATTGGATTCCATTTCACCAAATTAATATATTCCACCGAATATTATAGCTCCATATACCCACAATTGCATATTCTGCGATATTCAAGTCTGTAAGTGTTCTGAACACAAAACATAAAACCAAATGTACATATTAATTGATATTTTAATTGTAGGTTTCTCCTGTTGCAATATTGGATATGATTCCATTCCACCAAAATGATATTACAAGCCACAAAATGGCTCGTATTGCGCGTTTGGGTTATTGTATCGTCAAATGGAGTGTTTTCATTGGATAAAACAGTCACATGTATACTAATATGACTTATTTTGGGTCACAACGTTTTGGTATACCATACGATTTATCCACAAATATACACCCCATATAACACTCCAGTTTAAAAGCAGTGATAAGAGCGTGATTTTGTCTTTTTTAGTAAGGACCAGCTAAAAAAACAACCAAGCAACTAGTTATAACGTTGAATTAATCAATGCAAGTAACGGACAGCGTCACGTTGTTTCTAATGTTTCAGGCATTGCATTTCTTCTATGGTTTGGGAGCCTTTGTGAGTCCTCTAATTGCAGAACCGTTTCTTTTGAATGAAGATTGTACGCCATTCATCGATGGTTTTACAACGTCACTTCCCAATGAGAATATCTCTCTCGATGGTTTATTCTCCACACCGACTGTCCTTGATTTGGACGATACTATCATGACGACTGTTATCCCCGGGGAACTGTCAAATTCTACACTATTGGTTGAGATGCCTCCAGCCCCTCACAAACTCTTTCAGGCTCAACTCGAAACTCAAGTCCGTTACGCTTTTTATATAATGGGCGGAATTCAGGTAGGCTGACAATGTTGATGTAATTACGCGTCGTACTGTATTTTCAGACTTGTGTTGATTCTGTAAACCATAAAGGATTAGTAGATGTCCTTAATCCACTATTGGCTTTGCTACAATTAATATTATTGCTAGTGTGAGACATAGTAGAACATCGTCCAGCAGAATTATTCTGGTGTTTTCATAAGATCTATTTGCTAGAGTGTTTTTAACAAAAACTAGTTGGATTTGATCTATTGTCGATTTTTGTTTACGTGAATTATTATTACTTTTGTCTCTTTAAATGAGTCTTGTATTGGGATTGATAAGCCTTAACCTAATGCAGCTTTTTAAAAGGCATTTGTTACCATATGAACAGTAAAATACTTAACGGTAAGTAGTACTTTAATATAGTTTTAGAAAATTTCTGAACAACAACTAATTTTTAAAAATCTTTTTCAGCTCCCAGTCCCATTTCTAGTTTTATTTTTAATGTTTCGAGAGAAGATAACAGGCGGTCACAAACAGAAGTCACTAGATTTCAGTGAAAGTTCCGGGCATTCAGGAAACTATGGCACCATTGAAACGCGTAAGTTAATATAGTCAGCCAGCCATCTCTGGTCAGCCTTGGATGTCGCAGCATTTGTTTGTGTGGCACCTGTTGTGTTACTAAACCATGTAAGTAAATGGACAAAATCCCAGAGTGGGACTAAGGCATAAAAAAAAACAAATACTCCCTGGAATGTGAATCTTCTGCTGTGTTGATATGAATTTAATTTTGTTCTTCCTAATGAATTGGGCCGGTGGCCGTGGAGTAGTTGTTAACGTGTCAGCTAATCTTAACTCGATGTACCGTCCACGGGACCGAGTCTTTTTTTAAATTAAAATATTGTTTTGTATAATATTCAGTATTGTCTAAACCAAATGGTTATTTTCAAATTGATATTTTTGCTTCAGAGAATGAAAACGCTAATCACCATGGAGTATTCAGTCGGTGCTTTACATGTGGGCCGCCTCAAGTTATTATTATTACCCTTACCACTACATTCCTTATGTTCCTAGCTGACGGCTTACAGGTAAGTCAAAAGTTGTCCCCCTCTACGTTAGTTATCTCCCCTGGTTGACATTTCCCGTCCACTCACCGAGAACAATCCCAAAGAAGCATATGTCAGCTCGGATAGTACCATATCGGAATATCATTCAGCTCTCCGTAGCTGAACAGGTATATCGGGAGTTGTTCGAAGCAATAAAATTTCACAAATACGTGTAATGTAAAATAGCTTGCACTAAATCTCTTCGCGGATTTCTACAAAATAACTTAACAATCCAAGCCATTTTTGATAGTTAACCTCAATTCATATCCAAAGACAACCCTAACAAATTATTGTAAAACATTTCTGCTGATATCAGTCATTAAATCAGTTATGGCAAACTAATATTCACACAAATCATTTAGAATAAATTAAAATATACGCATGATTCCAGATAACCATGGAGTCCTGGGCAGCGTTTATATTGGTTTTGCGCTGGAGTATTTTTTGGGGGTCTTCTGGCTAGGGCAGTTTTGTTTCAGAATAGCAATGCTGTCTTTACTTTGAACTGGAAGAAGATTAACTTTCCAACATTATCAAAACGCTTTAGATTTTATATATGGTTGTGCTTGTGTCCGTTATTTAGTAGTAGAATGCACCAGGGTCATACACGTGAAATACCATTGGGAGCACGGCTTAGAACACTAATCAATCAATCTGAAGACGTCCAGCTCGATGTATTAGCTTTTAGCAGGGACAGGGCCGCTTATTTGGCCTAGCCGTGGACTAATGGTTCACATGATGATTACCTTGACCTAACGGTGGATTAATGGTTCACATGATGATTACCTTGGCTTAACGGTGGACTAATGGTTCACATGATGATTACCTTGGCCTAACGGTGGACTAATGGTTCACATGATGATTACCTTGGCCTAACCGTGGACTAATGGTTCACATGATGATTACCTTGGCCTAACCGTGGACTAATGGTTCACATGGTGATTACCAGTCTTTTTAAGGATTAAGAAATAGTGAGGATTTAAAAATGAAATGCTTATTTTTTGCCTGATGCAAGGACGGTTTCAAAAATATAAACAAGAAAATTATTAACCAACCAACAAACCAACCTGTCAACCAACCTCTCCGATAGTCTTTGTTCAAGGCTGCAAAATATCTTGACTTCTTTTTTCAGTCGTCTTATGGTGGTTTTGTCTACAGTTATGCTGTGAAAAGCATCGATGATTTAGAGAGTAGAGAAGGCGCTTATTTAAATGCATGTTTCTGGGTAAGCTCTTATTTGTGACTTGTTGTTGTATTGGATTAACTTTACTTATAGTGTTGATCCTTATTTCTTAAACTATGATTTCTCTGTATATTGCAGGTGAATGTATAATCCTGAGTTTAAGAATAGGTGTGACAATAAACTTTATTTGTGGATACTTTAAATGTTGACAATTCTCATAGGAGTGAAATAACATAAAGTACCTGCTTAAACTTGACTACTAATCATAAGATACCATATATCATAAACGTAAATGTTTAAATATTCTGTATTTGTTTTCCAGGGAACATTCGCCTTCGGTCGCCTTTTATCTATTCCACTGGCCTCCCGTCTTACCCCTGCCTGTATGCTACTAACAAACATCGTAAGTTCCCCATATATAGAACCGTTCAACAAATACACGTAGTATTTATATTATATAAATGGGAAGCCTATGACCTATACATACCTACTTTTTGTGATGCTTTTGTAGACAGTAAGATCATAAAAAATCAAATTTCTGCCACCCTGGGAGTGCTTCTCTGTCTTGGCACTGTAGGTCCCAGAGACGAGGCAGTTCTGACGTTAGACAGTATTGTATCCTATTGTATTTGAAGTAATTGTTTGTTTTAATTTAGGGATGTTAGGGATACTCCTTCATACATAGCCCTCATGCTAAGGGCAGTTTATTCAGAGCGTGGTTATTCTGTCGTACTAACAAACAGCGAACGAACAAACCAACCAACCAACCAACCCACCCACACATCCATCCACTCACACATACTCACTAACCAGACGACCAACCAACCAATTAGCCAACCTACTCATCCCCCCCCCCCCACACACACACACACATCCACCCACCCACCCACCAGCCAGCCAGACACACTTTTGACCAACCAACTAACCAGCCAGCCAATCCGCCAACGAATCAACCAACAAAACATTTCACGTATCGTACAGACATCTGTAGTATATATAAAGTTTAAATACTGAACCATCATTCGACAGTTGTAATGCTAGTTTATCAATTTGTTCTATTTCAGACTGGGTGTTCCATTGCTCTATTGCTGTCTCTAATTTTCCGTACTGATCACATCATGCTCTATGTGGGAACATGTCTGCTCGGTATATTTTTAAGCAGTGCTTCTCCCACAGCAATATCATTGGCGGAACAATTTATTACTATCAATCGTAAGTCGTTTTTATTTCTGACATTTTCGACAAGGTAACATCTACCATACACCAACCTATCCTCACCTCTTCAAATAAAAAAAGAAGTAATAAAATAAAAAAAAACAAGAAGAAGAATATCCCCCTCCACCCACCCCAGAAAGTAATACATGATAATTGAAATAAAACAAAAGGAAAGCAAACAACACCACCCCCATCCAAAAACAGACAGTCCAATCCAATTTACCCAGAGATTTGCGTTTCAATCATACTGCTTGCTTTTGTTACCTTCCTCTTCCACGGAAACCTGATCTGAGAGATATAATCTCTGACACGTGTGGTGAATGTCTATAAAAACGCTACTGTCATGCGCAAATTTGTGACCTTCAATTGTTTGACACTAATTAACCATCCGTTATTATAGACTGATTTATTACGACTTCTAAATACACAGCATCAAATCGTGACTTCAAAAAGTGAACTTATATACATCGTGAAATTCTTGGTAAATTAAATCCGTATCCTTATTCGGTGCACGATTTGAAGCTTTGTCGTATTTCACCCTAACGTCGAAAGATAGCATATATATAAATTAAAATCCTTTTAATATAAAGTATAAATAATGCGTACTATTTGTTTAGCCCTTTCGTTTGACAACGATATCTGACTTCTCATCTGAAACTGAATGCCATAATAAATATAGAAGACAAAATGCTTCAATTGATAAGGGTTAATAATGATCAGTTATTTCTTAGTTTGCCATTATGCTTACTATCTTTGTCAGATAAGATATACACATATCACATCAATATTAATATAGTAGTTAAAATTTACATACATTATTAAATTGGCTTATATTTTGTTTCTATGTAAATAACATTATGTGGAAACGTAAATACATGTTTATACGCCCTATTAGGGTATGGTCGTATTTTATTTGATGCAAAGTGGGACTTAGTCGTAAATAGAAGGGAATTTCGTTTCTGGCGCAGAGTTCTAAAACTATTAGGCTTACCTTTAGTGGGAAAATTTACCAACGGTTGTAGTTGTGCCTATAGCTATTATGGATTAACTTTTTTTAAATTTGTAAACGCCTGATAAAAATGTATAATATTATGGTATGACCAGCGTCTGCCTCCGTCCCAACCATCCCTCTTCAAAGCTGTAGTTGCTCTATAAATCAAATTGAGAAATTCTTTGTTTTAACATACTTCCTTATTTGACATGTCTGTGATTTCCACGATTGTCGTGCACATTAAGGGTCCACATGACACCCCATCATGAGGGCATATCGTGCACATTAAGGGTCCATATGACACCCCATCATGAGGGCGTATCGTGCACATTAAGGGTCCATAAGACACCCCATTATGAGGGCATATCGTGCACATTAAGGGCCCATATGACACCCCATTATGAGGGCATATCGTGCACATTAATGGCCCAGATGACACCCCATTATGAGGGCATATCGTGCACATTAAGGGCCCATATGACACCCCATCATGAGGGCGTATGCTATTCACTAAAACTCCTGTTTTAGATGCGCCATTACTTGTCCCGACTTAAACTGACATGTTAATATGATTTTGTTTGCAGCATCCATCACGTCATGTTTAGTGGTCGGTGCTGCTTTAGGCGAAATGATTTTCCCGGTGATTGTGGGCAATGTGAGTAACTTTATTATTTATAAATATTGAGTGTGTTTAATGGGAATTACTTGGCAGTAAAGACAAAGCTAACCCAGTATTTTATTGTATCTGGGCATTGGAGTTGCCAGCGACCTTGCAAGGGATTTTCTTCGTCCATTCAGCTAGCACGAAGTGATATGGGTAAACGACATTAAGCATGGCGTGAAACACAAATCAAACAAACGTTCACTGTTCGTTTAAAAATGCCTGGCTGTGGCAGCCTAGGTAGAACACATATTTGTATTTCCAGGAATAGGCAAAATAGTATCAGCCTGTTGATGCCTAACCGTTCGATATAGAGCCATTAGGATCGGCTGGTTTTCTCATGTATAACAATTTACTTTCTGAATCGTGGAGCACATATTTATAGCGTTCTTTTTGTCGGAATTACAGATTCTTAAAAGTTCGGTCAATGTAAACGCATGGATCAATATGGGACCCTGTATAATAATATTCTTCTTTATTTTATTTTTTTTAAAATACAGTTATTTGTTAGTGTGGGTCCTTCAAGTTTCCTAGCTTTCTGTTTCTCTATTGCTGTCTTCTCCGTCGCTGTCTTCGGCATCTTGTGGATTTTGGGAATACGGTCACCTAAATGGATTGGTAAGCAACACGTGATCAACTCATATGTATAATATGCATAATTTAAAAAATAAAAGAAAATAAAGAATACTTTATAGATATTTGTCAAATGTAATCATGTGGATTAATTAAAAAACAACATAGATATATATTTTGAATAAATGAAGAGAGAAAAATGTACCTGCCTCCACCGGTATATATATATTTTGAATAAATGAAGAGAGAACAATTTGCTAGCCTCCACCGGGATTCGAACCCGGTATATATTTTGAATTAATGAAGAGAGAAAAATATATGTAGCTCAGTCGATAGAGTGTTGGGCCTGTAACCCAAAGGTCCCGGGGTCGAATCCCGGTGAAGGCAAGCAAATTTTTCTGTCTTCATTTATTCAAAATATATATATGCCAGAACCAGGCTTTCGGATTTACTCTAGCAAAAACCAATTGTGAGTAATATCTAGAACAAAAAGATGCTAATTTAGCGTCCCTGTGTCCGTGCTTTATGAAGAGAGAAAATCGCCGTCTTCACTCGGTAAGAAT
>JAQQZZ010001138.1:0-12020 GCA_030265115.1 Mopalia vespertina
GTCCCGTCTTGTCTTTGTTTGTTGCCAGTGGTGTCGAGGGTGGTTTCCTTCACCCATTGGGCTGGCATGTCATCATAGAAGTGAAATACCCTTGAGTACGACGTTAAACCCCAATCAAATAAACAAACAATCATTAACATTACATATTTAATTGTTTGCTTGATCTTTTATGCCATTCTTGTTTCACTCATTATTGAGAATTACTGGGGACACAGGTAGTTTCTGCCAACTTAAAAAAATGGTTCATCAAAGAAAATTACCTATGAACACATACATGTTTCTACCAATGGGAGTGTTGAAATTTCAAAAGGTTGGTGTTGAAGGCAGTCCTTTGATGAATGATGTGATGACAGATGGCTGCCTAATAAAGAATAAATTACCTCCCTTGCTTACTTTGCGTGATTCCCATTACCTTTTATATACACAATGGATACATGTGAAGAGCCTGGTGATAAGTGATTACCACTCCAAATCTGACAATATTTGATCAAAATTAAATAACAAAAAAAAACCATCTTTAAACTCGGTCTAACTTCCAATGAACAATCAAAATATTTCCCCATATTTCAAACCCTGTGTTCTTAATACTTGTACTTTTGTTATTTCAGATGGGGTAAGGTGACAGTCAGTAGAGAGGTTCTAAATGACCTTCTACCAGGACCCGTCACTGTCATATTTGACCGATCACCTGAGCTCAATCCTGCCCTGAATGAAGGCACCTCATCTGTAGGGATCAGAATTCCCGATTATCCGTTTGTTAGGAGAATAGCCCAGGAGTGTGGTCAACCTATAGCTTTAACAAGTGCCAATATCAGCTCAGAACAAAGCCCCCTTTCTATCACGGTAAGCCTGATGTATTCATTATTAGCTCTCCTTAACGATGTGGCTCCAATAATCATGGCCCAGGGGATAGGTTTTATAAGGTTTCCCCTCAGTTTTCCACCTTATTTAAACAAGGAACAGTGTAAAATGGACAATCCATTGTCATATGAGTGAATATCCCTTGAGTACGATGTTAAACCCAAATCAAACAAACAAACTGTTAACTAAACTACTCTATAAAGTAACAATGAACACCAATCCACATACAAACAAGTTCTCCTGCTTGAATGGAGTTACATTTCTTTATTAAATAAAACAAATCAATGCCTAAACTATTGTCTAATCTTTCAGGAGTTCAAGAGTTTATGGCCTGACCTTGACCTTGTATTTGATGGAGGTCAATTAGGTGATACTCAGGAGTCAAGGTTAGGTTCTACTGTGGTTGACCTCACTCAGCAAGGCCACTTCAAAATTGTTAGACAAGGGAGGTAAGTTAAACATTTATTGTTTTGTTGTGTAACAATAATGCAACCAAACGACAGTGTCTTGACAAGGCTATACAAGGCTTAACCTGTGCTATTTGACTGCATCTAAATCAGTTTATTTTGCTTTCATGCATTGGACCATTTTGTATAAAAGTGACTCGAATGGTCCAAAGAGAAATTTTTCCTAACTTTAACTCTGTGCGTCCCTCACCAAAATTAGAGCAACAAATTTTAAGATGTTAATGATAAAATGATAACACTAACCATGTAGGTGTAGTCAAGCTCAAAATCAGTTGCAAGGGGTTTGTGGGAGCTCAGTGAGCTGTAGTGCTCTTTGGGTAAATGGGAAACATATAAGCCAATTTTTACTTTGAATAATTCTGAATGTTTGGGCACTCACTATTCAACAATTATATCCGTATACAAATCCATTCATCATAGCCATTTATAAAAGGCGATAGTTTTTCCGAGGGTGGCCAGGACAGGTCATTCAATGGGATTGGCTAGTAGCTAAAAAGGGAGATAAATCTGTCACTCATATAACTGGCAGTACCACATATGTCATTTACAAACCATTCAATTTAATTGCATATTCTTACCCTACTGTTGGTTGTCAATGGTATAGGGGACAATTTCGGTCATATGAGTACATGTTTATCTCCCCTTTGACCACTGACCAACCCTATTAGATTATATTGTTAGTAGTCAATGACATAGGTGGCAGTTTGGGTTATTTTGGTTTCAGTTCTACTGTGCATATATTATCATGTTATACCATAACTGAGTTCGCTGGCAGGCCAGGTGTTTGATGTTAATACTTACTTCAGTCAGACAAAATTGTGAGGACATGCCTTCGCCTAGTCACAAGAAGATGATTCTGTCTTGTATATATACACCAATAAAATGACCTAAAATATACGGCAAATAACAAACTAAACAGTCTTACAGATGTGTTATAATAAAGTCAAATAGATTTTTTTTGCCTGCTTTCTTTGTTTGTTAAATATGCTTATTACTAAGAGATGCCAAAATAATAAAAATTAGGTAATACTTAGTTGACACAAATATGAATTTAATGTCTTTGGGTTAAAAATAGATACTTATTTTTTTTTACCCTTTTTTATTACAATTATGTTTTTGATTGTGAAAAAAAAATAAAAAATTCTTATTACAAATAGTTAAATTTGAGTCTTGAATACAATTTTATCAGTGAGCATATTGTATTCATTGACAAGATGTTGGGGATAAATGGGATTAGCACAATATACTACATGTAGGCCCCTGACTGTGTGTTTTTTGTCATATGTTGAGGCGTAGTTTCAGTGTTGACTAGAGTAACATGTGGATTACACATCAGAGAGATATGACTTATCAATAGAACTATTAAAATCGCCTTAGACACCTTGAGTGACTTTAAATATTGACTGAATTAATAGCCAATCTTCAAGTGCTCACTTGCCCTCTGGCTAAGGGCAGTTTGTTTGAAGAGTGGCAATGCTGTCTTTACTTCGCACTGGAGGAAAATTAACTTTCCAACATTATGAAATGCTTCACATATTGGTTGTGCTAGTGTCAATTGACTGTGATATACCCTTAAGCACGACATAAAACACCAATCAATCAATCAATCAACTGCTCATATCGTAAAATTCAGATTTTAGCAGATTTGATCATTCAACATAGATTAGAAACTTGCTTATTTCTTAAAAAAGAGACTCCACATTTGATGCATCTTAAACAGGCCTGTGCTGTTGGCGAGAATGGAGAGAACGGGATCCCCATATGGTTTTGCAAATTTAATTTAGGAGGACCGATTTATAGGTTTCCCAAATTGTTTGCAGTCTTCGTCTAAATTTGCATTTTGCTACTGATTTTCACAAATTTTGTCATCCGATTATCAATGAAAATTGTATTTTAAAGCAATTTTGCTTTATTTTTCACAAAAGTAAATTTATATATTTAAAAAATCAGCAGACCAGGGGAAAGTGCATATGTTAGGTTATCTCACAATATTTAAGAGGACTGATTTTAAGGTTATGCCAGAAAAGATAACAGCACAGGCCTGTTAAGGAGGACAGTGTGGACTAAAATTTGTTTTCACTGATTTCTTGAAAATCGTTCATCGTAGAGACTCCAAATTTGTTGCATTTTTTTTACAGTTTGGCCCTTGTTTTTAAAAAATGTTTTCGGAAAGATATATTTTGTGTTTTTGTACTTTTTTCTAAGGTTATACAGTCAAAAAAGTCCATTGAAATCAATCTAAGCAAAATTTCCAAAAACTGAGGCACCCTTTTTTAAATTCAAGGGCTATTCTACTAAATAAAGTTATATATTTGGTGTTGTAGTAATTACATGCTGAGAAACAAACTGCAAAAAAAAAAAAAAAAAAAAAATGCACTGTATTTTTTTAAGTTACCTGTTTTAAAGCTACCGTAGTCATATAAGTGCAAGATCTTAAAATAAGGCATGTTTCTCTGTTACTAGTCAGTTTAAGAAAACAGTGCCACTTTTGGCTGTATAAGTGGAAAAATCAACTAATCGATCAAAGCTAGCACTCTCATTCAGTCCAGTAAGTGTTTCAAAAGATGTGTTTGTTAGGTCCATTTACATAATGACTTGAAGCAAGTAGCTAGCGTTATTTTTACTTTGACAAGTACTGCTATCAATCAAACATTGTGAAAGCCATCAGATTATCAAGAAAAAGCAAACACTTGTTC
This sequence comes from Mopalia vespertina, assembly GCA_030265115.1. NCBI lineage: Eukaryota > Metazoa > Mollusca > Polyplacophora > Chitonida > Mopaliidae > Mopalia > Mopalia vespertina. Next base: position 4,025 of record JAQQZZ010001138.1, read on the forward strand.
TTTATATTAAGGTGTGCCAGGTAAATCTGTGTTAGATATAATATTTGTATATTCACACTGAAAATGGCAGTGGAGTTTTGGTGTTTACCTTTGAAATTCATACAAGTCATAAGCCATAATGTTTGTCTTGCAAAATCTATAAAATACATTCTTCCATACATGGGCAAGTCTCCCAACACATTATTATTCTCAAACAAAGTGCAAATGAAATTGCAATCAAGTGGTTTTGGTTTGTTTTTTGTACCTGTTTCACACGATCTGTGAGTGATTTAAGTACACGTTCTCTGTCAATGCTAAAGGGCAACACAAAGTTATTTATTGTGGAATTTCTAAATGTAAATTTCACCAGTAATTTTTTGGTAGCCTTTTAAGTCTTAATATTGTTTTGTCATTGACTCTGTACATGTTCATTGACCATCAAGTAAAGATTGTTTTCCTTCACCCATTAGCCCGACCCTCCCTCATTTGAGTGAAATAACCTTAAGTACGCTCACTGACAGGTGTTCAACTGGGCACACTCCCATATGAGTGAAAGAAGGCTTACTGGTGGTGTTCAATCTGCCACACCCTAATATGAGTGAAATAACTTTTAGTAGGCTAACTGGCAGTTGTTCAACTGGGCACACTCTCATGTGAGTGAAATAACCTTAAGTAGACTAACCTGGGATTACAATATACAGGGATATGTAACAGTAAGCATTAACCTTGATTTGTCAATGAAATCATGGTCTCTTTGCGGGGCGCGGGAACTGGCGAGATGCTTTACCGGTTTGCAAGCGAAGAAATGCCAATGAATAAAAATTACTTGATTTCACTCTTTAATATTTCCATTTTACAGCTGCTATCAAAAATAAAAAGACTTTAGTACATATAAACAACTATCTTTAATTCCATAGAAAGTATTATTATAACTCGAAAAAATTCATTTGGGTCAAATAGCGATCTAATGTTGGACAAGAAAAACCTTGTATTATATACAATCTATTTATTCAGGGGCCGATTTCACGAAGCAGTTTTTCACTTAAGTGAAAATGTGAAAACCTGAATATAGCACTAACTTTTGAATTGAGACACTGGGTATTTTAGGATTTATATCTCTATAATACTAAGTAAATAATTAAAAGCAAACAAATAAGATATAAGCTAAGTACAATGTGGAATTTGTGACTATAGTTTTCCACTTAAGTCAGGATTTGCTTCGTGAAATCGGGCCCAGGACCTTCTGTAGACAAGGCCCAGGCTGTACCAACTAAGCTACGGCTACATGTTTTAGACAGAATTACAATCTCTTTGTTCAAGTGGTGTTTTCTTTTTATTTCAGCGCCTATAAAAACACAGTGAATCTCTTGTCAAGCAAACATAACTTGAAGGAAGTCAGAAGATAACATAGCAGGATTTAGCCGTATTTTCAAACTTTAAATTATATTGATATACATTTTATTGCATTTTACTTTATAAAAGCGGGTTTATTTTTGTAAAGTTTCGTCTTTATTTTTTGGGGTCCAGTTTTTACACAGTTTGATGTCAATTTGTGGCAGCCCTTTCATCATTTTGTAAACATTTTTCTGTTGCATCATCCATTGTAATATGTAGGATATTGATTTGGATTTTGAGATCTAGTTATTTTAAAATACTTTCTACAATCTATATATGAAGTAACCTTCAATATGGATTTGTGTTGTTTTAATAGATATCTTATATAATGCAAGTGAGTTGGAGGTTTTGGTTGCCCTGGTGCTCTTAAAGCTAAGGGGCAAGATTAATCATATCTGACTGTTTGTATTAAATTTGTGTCCTGTTTGGTCTACTATTTGCCAGTGGTGTCAATGCTGGTTTCCTTTTCCCCTTGCCCGCGGCCGTGGCTTAGTGGTGGCGAGTGGCTTACTAATCCTGCTTCGATGTACCGCCCACAGGATCGAGTCCGCCTGTCAACCATCAGGTATATGAGCGAGTCACACGTTGTGGCTCCGGTAAAGCGAGGATGGTTTTTACGAGGTTTCCTCTCGGTTTTCCACCGTAATAAGGCAAGGTGCAGTGTGCAGTGGACAATCCGTCATCATATAAGTGAAATACCATTGAGTACAATGTTAAACCCCAATCAAACAAACAAACAAACCATTTCCTCTTGACCTAACATTCCATAGACTGATTTAAATAAGTACAGGGTTAAACTCTAATCAAGGCTCAAATCTTCCACTGGACATTCGGTACATGTATATGAGGGAGTCGCCCAAGATGACTATAGAGGGTTTTTAAAGATTTTGTCTCAAGTGAAATATCCTTACTAAGTGCGATCAAATACTCAAAGGGGTTTCTTGTGATATCAATGGCATTTGTTTCAAATTTCACACTCACTTTTTAGAAACTGCCCCAACCCAAACTCTGTTTATGTAATATAATGTTAAACTCTCTCATGGGTCCTGTACCACTTACAGGATTGAGTCCCCTGGTTCACTTCAGGTATATAAGGGAGTCAAGTGGGGTGGTTACCGCAATAGCTGGGGTGGTTTTTATGAGGTTTCCTCATTGTTTTCCACCATATACATGTATATTCAGAGCAGATTAAGAAATGGACTATCTGTCTTCATATAAGTAAAATACCTTTGAGTATAAGGTTATACCCCAATTCATAAAACAATCCGTTGTAAATAAATCAATTTTCTTATTGGGACCAAGTCTCTGGTTCAGTGGTTCGATGTACTGCTCACAGGTCCTTACTCACGAGGAAGTCACACTAGGTGATGCGACTAGCGTGGGGATTTTTTTTCTGATATATTATCTACATATAAGTGAATTACCCTTGAGTATGACGTTATATACCAATTAAACAAACAAATTTATTATAGAGTTGAACTGTGTTTAGTAAATATTTGTGTGATTCGCATTTACTAATCTCCTGGAAGTCCTGATGTATTGTATATTTATACACAAAATAAATTTTAGACTCTCCTGATGTATTGTCTTTTTATACACAAAATAATAAATATTAAATAGACATCTTGTAAGTAGAAATAATACCAATATTATTGGTATTATTACATTATTATTATTTATGTATGTAAAATGATTTTATGAAAGATCTTTGAAAACGAGACAGAAAATTTGCTGTTTATGTTAAGCAGGGCGTTATTTTATTCATATATATATATCAGTGTTATACCCGGCCTGTGTCCAAAACCTTGAAAAAGAAGTGTTGGTGCTGTATGGTGTTATTATATTTTTTTAATTAACACGACTCTTGGCATGGACATGACCCTGGACCATCCCAGACTCCTTGTCCTGGACCTGTCCAAGGGATATACCATGACTACAAATCCAGACCATACCTACTGACTACTGGATGAGATCTTCTATTTAATGAAACTTAAATAAAGAGTATCTACAATGTTGAGTCAAAGTGCACAACTCATGAATTTAAACAGGTATAAAAAATGTTTTATATTTGTAACAAACAATAAGCATCGTCTACTTTTCATATTTGTTCAATTTATTTTAGAAGTCATATTCGTGAATTACATGTGCATTTAAAAAATAAATATTTAAAAAATCAAATTTGTTCTTGAATGACTTGAATGTAACCTTATTAATTGATTAATTCGTGCATAAGGATATTTGATAAAGTGATACTGAAGACCAATATGTCAGCGAAGATGAAATCCCCATCTTCCAGCTACGTTCTCGATCAGTGTTTCGTGTTCCAATTCAAATCCAAGGTTTAACAACTCAAGCAGTTCATACAACAGCTGAAGTGTCAATTATATCTGATCTACTTTATTCAGCTATGAAAGAAGGTCCCAATAAAATGATGTCAACAAAAGACCTTTAAATAGCATCAGAAGTCTATTAACTAGAAGTATGCAGCTGCCGTATAGTAATGTTTATGGCATTGTAAACCAGCAAGAAACGGTGACGTCACATTTAATACACGTGTCTTTTTAGTTGTTTCAGTTAATTTTGTCCCTGATCAGCCACTGCGTAGCAATAGTTTTTGTTCAGACGACGTTTCAAACACATCCAAGCCATTAAAACCTGGCCAATGCCTAAATGCACAAAGGTGGTTAGAAAAATTGAGTCAATGCCATAATATAACAGAGTTCCGTCCTAAGGCCGTTAGCCTTACAGCCTATTAGTTGACGTATCGACACAAAGACATAGACGTCGTAACAAAAATTCTTCGTTGCACAACGTCCACTAACAGTTTGTGAATTTAAGTTAACAGAGCTTTGAGCAACCCGGCCCTACATGGACATCAACACACAACTACCGTCACACAATCGCGTTTATCGTCACCTTTACCACGTAATAATTTTCAGTCTGAGATTTTCCCCCACGATCTGCCATGTGGAGTTTAAGTTTTACACGAAAGCACAAAGGAATTGGGACGGCTTTCAAAGATACGTTGATAACGTTTGACCATTGGCCCAATGCTCCGTCTTAAAAAATAAACTATACAAGTATTTCTGACAGTTCACTTGAAAAAAACTAATGGTTAGAACCAAGCGGAAGGGCATTATTCATCAGTAGGCCGACTTCCCAGAAGCTTTAGATAAACAAAGATATGTTTTTTCTTGAAAATGGAATTTTTACCAATCGGATTCAAGGAAAGCATTTTGGAAATCAATCACAAACTTCCGTCAGCTGGTCACCATGACATCGACCGAACAACTGTGAATATAAAGGATGAGTTATATTATGTTTGGTTTGTCTCGTGACTTTCCAGACTTTCCAGGAAATGCAGCCAAAGCTAGAGACCCCTACAGCATCTAAAGTTCCAAATGATCTCATACCATGCTAGCATTCCAATAGAAATAGTTCATTTGGACTTTCTTACGCCTCTACCAAAAACACGTAACTGGAATATCTACATATTGATTATGGGGATTGAGTTCATAACATGGGCGGAATGCATACCTTCGTCATCCCAAAGTGCGGAAGTCACTTCATGGGCCGCTGTGGATCATTTCTTCCAAAGATTAGGCTACTCACTCAACATCCAAACGAATCAAGGTAGCAGCTTCAATGGTAAGTTGCTACGTTCTGTGTGAGATCTACTACAGGTTCACAAAACGAGTACAACCGCGTATAGACCGTCAGAAAACGAACAACAGAGCGACAAAACAATTCCTATGGAAGCAATCAGATGATTCGTCAAAAGTCAAACTAGGTGGGATGAACTTTTGGCTCAAATAACTGATGCACATAGAGCTTCCATGAATCGTCAAAATGGATATGATCCCAATAAATTGATGAAATCTCGTGAGGTCAACCAGCCTGCTGGCTTGTATATTTGGGTTCCTGGGTAAACTCAACCATCGTCAGATATTGACATGTATATCAGTGACTGGGAAGAAACGATGCTTAATGCACATGAAACTACAAGGTCCAAATTTGGAAGTACTCAAAAACAAAAGATAAGGGATAATGATCTCAAAGTTCTTGAAAAGTCCTATAAAGTTGGTGACCTGTTTTACCTGCTTGGCACAGCCAGTTTAAAATGCCAGCCAGACACTACACGATCCACGAAGAGGCCCTGGAATTATCTTGGAGGTGTCACGAACACTGCACTATCTGTATGAATCTCAGCTGGAATACGACCACACATGGGGTCAACGTAAAGTCTCTGTTCTATATCATCTACTTGAACCTTATAAGATACAGGTCCTGTTAATTCAGTAACGGCTGCTTGGAGACATTTCTCTCCACACCCATAATTTCTAGATAGCAAGTGATCTCCAGCATTAAATGATCTCTCTAACATATGTGTTTTGTCATGATTAACTTTCATTTCACATTCTCCGACAGATAAGGATCTAACAAATCAAGTGTAAGGATTGACGTACAATTCATCAGTAATTCAGGAGGTGTTGAGTCAGTTGAACCATGGGGTGTGATTGTCGAATTGAACAAAATATTTTATAATTTGTGATCAAGATTATCACCACTTCATACCATGTTTAACGGTCTCTTCGGCACGTTCAGCCAATCTATACGAGGGCTGTTGATACTGCGCTGGAGTTAAATGTGGATACCATTAACTTTTAGAAACGCTTCAAACTTATCACTTACAAAGTTTGAACCATTATCAGTCTCTTACAATTCCGGCAATTGCGAAGATTTCCCTCATTCGACGCAACGTTGCTGAATTCATTCTGTAGGCTTCAATCCATTTTGAGTATGAATCTACTAGCACAAGTATCTTCTCTGTCCTTCGTATTCCACATAGTCAGCATGTACACGTATCCATGGCTGAGACGGGATTTCCCATGGGTGTTGTGGTACTTTGGCTGGAGGATTCTGATGTAACTGGCATTTTAATTTCTATATCAGTGTCCATTCCGGGCCACCACATGTAGCTTCTATCTATAGGCGTTTCATCCTCACTTTACATGGAAGAGTACTGTGTCATGTTGTCTTTACCATGCGGAGGAATACTCACTCTAGCACAACATACTATGCACGCCTTACAACACTAAACTCACTTAGGACACCCCCTCCATACCTAGTCTCTAACATCTGACAAAATAGTTTCTTGAGATCTCCACTTTTTCACTTCACGTGATGTGACTAGATTACTCTCTATAGCTCATCAACAAATGGCATAATGTCTTCAATTTCCATTGAGTTTTCGGACAATGGACGGTTGGGAGGGAGATTCATGTTACCCCGGTGCTCTCGGACAACATGAAGCCGATCTGTTGTCTTTGTTTTATATTCTGTGATTGTCCTGTATTTGTTTGTTGCCAGTGGTGTCGAGGGTGATTTCCTTCACCCATTGGGCTGGCACGCCGTCGTATGAGTGGTACGTCATTTGGAACAACATACATGACAAAAACTTTCTGACACGTGCGTTTTGACCAAAGTTACGTAAGATAACATAAATAGACGTTTGACAACAATTGTAACGTGAAATAATAAATTATAAAAATGTTTTTCTTTGAAATTAGGTGATTTGATTGGCTGGTTAATCACCGAGTCATTTTAAAACACTCACGTAATGAAGTGTCGACCTATGACGCAATAGGCCCACCACGCATAATGGGATTCGCTTCTACTGTCTCGAGAGGGAGTTACTTTCTCTTGTTATCTTAGTGAACAAAAACCATCCGGAGTCCCATTACTTTCACTTTCTCACGTTGTGCCACCTTTATTCACAGGCTTTGCTCATTTATTCCTAGACGGTTATTATGGTAACATTTTTGAAATTTATGCACAGAATTTGAAATGGAGGCCGGTGCATTGCAGCTGGCTTCCACCAGTAGGCTTCCGCCTATATGTAGGTCATTGGTGCAGCTGCTCAAGTATTTTTCTGTTAACAGTCGAGCAAACATAGTATCAGTTTAGCATGTATTACGTAAGTGTGTGTCGATGTTCCGACAGTTTGTGTAATGTTTCGACAAAATCTTGCACGTAATACCCTGGCTGTTGTTATACTCCTTATTTTACTCGTTGTCGATGTTAATCTTTGTATAATGTAGCAGGTTCACTCTCTCGTTTATTTTTGTGGAGAATCCAAATGTTCTGGAATTGTTGGAAACAACATGCTAGTAATGTCTAGAGTTCTGTGCGATTGTTTTGCCGTATATATGTGACTGGAAACAACATATCGCTAAAAAGTTTGATGTAGCAATGTTTACAACTCTTCCATTGTGGTGCGGTCCGCGGCCGTGGCTTGGTGGTTAGCGTGTGCGCTAATCCTACTTCCCACTTCACAGGATCGAGTCCGTCGGCCGACCACCAGGTATATGAGCGAGTCACACGATGTGGCTCCGGCAATCGCTGGGGTGGTTTATACGAGGTTTCCTCCGTAATTAGGCAAGGAAAAGTGTGAAGTGGACAATCCGTCGTCATAGCCTATAACTGAAATACCCTTGTACGCATAAGCGTAGGGGAGGGTGTATTTTTAGGGGGGCAGACTAATTTTTGCCCGAAAATAATTTATCATCAATAAATACCTATGTATGGTACGTACCGCTAAAAGACAGATCTGTACAATAAT
>JAQQZZ010001149.1:0-44117 GCA_030265115.1 Mopalia vespertina
TCTGGTGGAGCACTTATGTACACACCAACAAAATGTGTGAAAATAATTAAAAGCTGTGCAATACTGCACAATATGTGTATTAACTTTAAAGTGCCACACGACGAGCCAGAAGAGTATGTGGATGACAATGGCAGCATTGATCATCAGTACTCAGGCCCTTTAAATGATGGAGTCAGCACAAGGGAAAATCTCATTTTAAGAAAATTCACTTTTTAACTGCAGAGTCCTTAGTTTTCCCAATATATTAAGCTTGCTAGTGCCATATAAATGATTAAATTAAAAGTGTACTGGACTGTTCATACCATTTTTTTTATATATTGCACATCTCCACTTAAATAACCATCAAAATTAATAAAATTGGAACATTTAAATTAGTTGTAATTATAAACTTGAAAAGTTTTGAGAGATGTTTAGCCAAATTTTCATTAAATATTATACAAGGATATTGAGATTGTAGACCATTTTTTACCAAAATACTCAAAACAATAATTGTTATTTTATTTCATGACAGGCTTTTACTGTGGCTACCTTACTGGGTATGTACTGAATATTTGTAACTGTCATTAAAGTACTATACCAAATGGTAAGAGAAAAAGTCCACAGCACATTTAAATAGTTTTTCAATCCTTCATATAGCTGCAAGAGGGGCAATTTTCCAGAAACTAAATTCAACTACTTCATATTCTTTCATTGCAGGTTTACTTTTAAAAAGTAAAACCCTGATGCTTTTTACAGATCAGTGAAAGAAATTAGTTTAAAATTCCACAATCTGAATATACACTAGCATTGCATCACAACTTAGTGACAAAGTTTTGTTATCCTAAAAAGTAAAAAGCACCGGCTACTAAAAATAGATTAACATAAAACTAACATTGTGATGTAAGCTAATGAAGGCCATCACAAGTCTCTTCCAAAATTCTGTAATTTGTTATTGGGTACTTTTCTATGCTTTTATGAAGTGTACAACAACCATTAAATGTTAGGAATTTTCTTGTGTGCCAGAATGAATGATCCTGCAGTGATCAGCTAAGAGAGCAAGACTTGAAAACATACATTTTGTACTGCACTTGGCAAGAGTGCAATGGCAAATAAAAGACAAAAAGCTGTTCTTGTGAAAATCAATAATATTTTTTTCAATATATACAGTAGAAAGGAAAAGTTAAACAAGCTATGTATAAATAGAAATTAAGCAAAGACAAGGATTGACTGATTAACTGATGGAATTCTTAAAAGAACAGGTGGGCAAAAGGAGATTATGAATTGAAAAGAACATAAATTTAAAGTAAATTTCTTTTTAAATACAAGCAATATAATATGGTATAATATTAACTCATAATTTTGGAGCAAAAAAAAGTTAAGAGCTAATGAGAGTAATTTTGATGGGGAAAAAAAAACAGTTTTAAAAATGAAATGGTCAAATTGGCTTTGGGGAACTAGGTAGGAGAGAAGCATCTTCTGTAACCTGTGCATCCATGAACACAGGCACAGGGAAGATACTTCTGCTCCTGTCTAATTCAAAGCGTAATTTTTCTAATTGTAGTCTCTCCTCCTCAATAAGCAATCGCCTCTCTTCCACTTCCAGTCTTTTTTTTTCAACAGCCAGCCTTTCCTTCTCAACACACAACAACTCCTTACTACAGTCTGTCTGTAGGGTTTTCTTCAAATTATTACCTGCAATGAAAACAGTCAGTTTGTTAGTTTCAACTTTTTTATTTGTTACTCCTAGACCCTCAAAAAGGGGTAAAAAAAGAAGGTATACAGATTTGCATGATCAGAATATATTTGAGGTTATTTCAGCGTTAAAAAATTTTGAATTTTTTAATATTCATGGGAAAATTGCTCTCCACTTTACAGTAGCATAACATCATTTGCTTTAGTTGACATACAATAGTGGGAGATAACTCTTTACAATGATCTCCACTGGCATATAACTTTAGGCATTTTTTTTTTAAATATGCTCATAATCCCAGTCAAATAACCTTTTCCTACTTATGTTTAAAAACAGTCTTTTCCTTCAAAGAACTGATTTTTATGGTGTTTATCACCATATTGGTGGGACATGCAATGTTGGCTATATTTTTTGCAAAACTTTGTGAAATACAACCACATCTATGGCATTAACAGAAAAAGCAATGTTTGAAGTAAATATCTGAATTTGAGTTGTCAATTTTGGTTTGCGGAATAAAGTGAAATGCAATCCCATCAGTTTCTTAACTGGAGGAAACTATTTTCCAAGTTTGAAAAAAGTCTGTGTATTTGCTCTCAAGCCTTGTGTGCGCAACACATACATACTGACATAAATATTGCTAAATTATGCAATGGTGGCCATTTTTTTTTATGAAATTCAATCCCATATGAATCCAAGGCATGAATATTCTAAAATTATGTTATAATGACCATTGTGTTTTATGGAATTTGGTGAAATGCAATCCCATCCGTCTTAACAGGAGGAAGCTACATACCAAGTTTACAAATTAATGGTTTTGTATTATCAAATATCAAAATTTTACAATTCACTATCATTGATCACAAAAGTACTTGGCAGCAGAGAGCTTGGATGCTCTGCCAATCAAAGGGATTGTATTCCTATTGCCCTTTAGGTAACAATGCAAAATTAATCAATATGTCTGTATTAAGCTTATAAGTTTAATCAATAAGTTAAAGTAATTATTATGTATAGTGAACCGAGCTGATGATATCCCTCTCGTTCCATGTTGTCTGATATTCTGGCCTTTCAAAGTGGAGTTATGGTGTTTAACCCAAATTTACTTTTAAAGCTTATTAAAGTAATTAATATGCATGTGATGAGCTATCCCTCTCAACTCATGTTGTGTGGCATTTGCCCAAAATTTAAGGACCATCTGGCTATTCTATTTGGACATACAGTGCTGAACACAAATTCAGACACCATTTCCTCTAAAATGGTATTACTTAATTAGCATAATTAACATGTGTATAGTGAACCAAGCTGATAATATCCTTCTCGTTCCATGTTTGGTGATATTTACCCCAAATTTCAGAATAATCTGGCCTTTCAATGTGGAGAGCGGGTGGTTTGAGGGAGCTTCCTGTTGCTCTGATGTTTTCTGAGCTAAAGAGGAACAGGAAACCGATATGTGATGTCTTTGTATTGTCCTGTGATGTTATTGTTTGTTGCCAGTGGTGTCCGGGGTGGTTCTCTTCACCCATTGAACTGGCACACCACAGTGTGAGTGAAATAACCTTAAGTACAGCGTTTAACCCCAATCAAACAAACAAAGTCAATGTGGAGTTATGGTGGTTCATGCAAATTTACTTGAAAAGCTCGTTAAAGTAATTAATATGCATTTAATATCCCATTTACCTCCATTTCATTGTGTGTTTATTATGCTTGTAAAAAGTTTCCTAAAACAACTTAAAGGGGTTATTGGTCTAGTTATTTGGGTTTTATTTGTCATATTCTGGGATATGACCTGTATTCAATAATGAGTTATATAATACTTCATTAAGGACTCTATCGCTAGTCAGGAGTAAAAATCCGACCCTTATCTTTTCGTGTCTTTTGCGCTTATTTTTAAAGCATGATTATATTAACTGCACATATATTTAGAAAGAGGAAGACTCCAAGATTCTAAATATAATGTTATATTATGATTCATTGTATTTTATAATGGCATTAATACATAAAAACGTCAAATAATTTTTTAAAATGGACCTTTGTTTAGAACTGTTATTTTTCTTAGATGGTTGGAGGTTTTTCTTCAAATTTCCATGTATTTGTAGAGAAATAAACTAAAATACTGTCATAAGGTTTTTTTAAAATTCAAGTTAGTTTTTGCATAATTGTTAAAAATATATTTAAAAAACACAAATTTGCCCTTAAAAAAATCTTTGCTTAATATCTTCAAAACAAAAATCAATGCTAAAAATCTGCACAGCGTTTTTTTTAGATAATGGCTTAAAGACTGTGTGCCAAATTTCAAAGACTTAGTGCACATATTTTTTGATAAATAAATGATTTAACCATTAAAAATCAAGAAAAATGAAAGCGGTGAAAACAGCCTAAATGTGTGTATATGATTGAACTCCCGGTTGTTTTTAGATTACTCCCAATAAACATATTTTTTTAATTGAATGAAAAGGCGAAATAGAGTTTTATCTAGTGCAATCATTGCTTGCATACAGAATTTTTACAAATGTGTTTAAATGGCAGTTTAAACTGTGAAATTTTAGTGATGTCAGTATCATTGATTTCATTCACACTTTTGTTAATGGTTATCAGTAGGAGTCCTACTGGGGGCAAGAAGTTTGTGTAAATGTGTAACACGCAGACCGAATACATATATCTGCATTAATCACTGTTGGCCTATATCGAAAATGTTTACGACCCATTTTGTATTCTTATGTTTATTACTTTTGGGAATGTACGTATTGGGGATTTAAACATATAATTGTGAGCTGAACATATTCGATCCATATATATACTAATTTGGACAGCATGCTGCAGAAGGAATCATTTTCAGAGCATGGTTGGCTTTACAGAAATATATTTTAAACATAATTAACCCTGCAGGTAGTCAGTACAGGTGAGATAATCGCCTTAATCCCTTCTATCTGCTGATACACATTATCTTTGAGGCATGCATTTAACAATTTAAATCTAAAAAAAAACATATTAAAATACTTAGTTTTTTGTCAAACCTTTTGCATTATCAAGATTATGAAAAGATTTCAGAAAGGTAAAAAAAAACAAAAAGTAAAAATTTTACCCCTGACTAGCGACAGAGTCCTTAAATGGAAATAAAGTTGTTGCACCGCATTTTATTATATCAAGTGAAATTATATCATGTGATATTCTATCTTTATATTTATTTGTTTGTTTTCTATAAATATGTTCCTGTTGTTTGCTTTTAGTAAGCTCTAGCTTTCTATTGTTATCTGTTCTATATCAAAAATATCTTTTTTTTTTGCTATATTGTTCTTATGCATTTGTACATTCTTTATTAAAATTACTAATATACCAGATGTATAGAGTCCATGGTTTGGCATTTAGAATGGAAAACAAAATAAAGGACTGTTTTTATTGACAAAGATATTTGTGTACATACCTTGTCTGTTATGTACTGGCTTTTCTTCAGGACAAACGTCTGTCAACAAAACGCATATTGAAGTGACAATTTGTAAATTTTTATTAAGTGCACAATCTTTTAAAACTTGGTTTCTTGTTTTTGTCATGTTATGATTATTCATGTTATTAGTAAAGAAGAAAACATGAGACGGTTTTAAATTTAACAACACATGTACCCTATCCACAATACTAGCTTCTCGAAATTTAATCTAGAATGTGCAAAAGTGAAAATTTATAATATAAATTATGTCTTATGTAGATCAACATTAAACCTTAAATTATAAGATGACCAGTTCTGACACACCTTGCCTTACATTTCATTACATATGAATGTAAAAGTATTGATTGTTACTTTATTTATAAATAATAACAGTTTTGCATTTCATTTAAGGTCCACTGATATTTTAATAACAATATCTCATACCTATTACACTGAAACAATCCTCCCATGGCTCCAAGGGTGGCTCTGTGGCCGCTTCATACGATGAGCCCACTTTGACTTCTTCTTCAATGCCTAGCATAATGTGGCTGTCGTCTCCCCCTTCAATGCCCTCAATTGCAGTTTCCCCAATTAGAGAAACAACCTGGAAAGAAATGTTTAAATTTTTTTTTCTTGATCAATTTTAATTCAAATTGTTTGATTAGGGTTTAACGTCGTATTCAAGGGTATTTCACTTATATGACGGATTGTCCACTTCACACTGCTCTTTCCCTAAGTACAGTGGAAAACCGAGAAGAAACCTCACAAAAACCACCCCACGATTGCTGGAGCCACATCTTGTGACTCACTCAATGCCATATACCTGATGGTCAACAGACGGACTCGATCTCTTGATCGGTAAATTGAAGTAGGATTATTAAGCGCACATGCTACCATTAAGCCATGACGCGAGCAATCAGACAATCAATTGTTTTAATACTGCTCACCTAGATATAAAAACTCCTTCAATTATGTCGGTCATGTATTGAGATATTAGTGAAGTAAATGCTATCCTTAGATTAAGAAAAATTGTCAACCACCTAGCTGTTAACCTTCGCCAAACATAATTTACAATTAAATCTAAATGTATACTAGTATTGAATATATCATTATTTTATTGCAGAGAAAGAAACTTTTGCTTGCCTACAACACAATTTTAGCTTAGGTCAGCAGGGCAGATCTTTAACAGACTGAGACTGAAAATAAAATATACTTACTTTTTCCTCTAATTCTGTCAGTTTGGTGGAGCAAGGAGGTCCACCTCCTGTTCCGGCCATACATCGCCTCCTCTCCACTTCTTTTTTCTTCGTTCTCGATTGGAAATCATGCCATTTTTTTTTTATTTGGGCAGCAGTCCTCGTATGGCCAGGGTTTACCGAATTAACTCTGAAATGAACAAACATTTTGTGTTATTTGGGTTCCAGGGCTTATCTAAGGTTATTTCACTCAAATGGTGTGCGATCCAAATGATTGAAACAAATGACTGGTATCACTGTGTATAAAAATATTTAGCTGAATACATCTGGGTATAATCAGAGTAGTTCAGACATTTGGTTTGTCATCAACAAATAAATTATTTTCAACACAATACAGTTTTTTTTTAGGTCTCAGTCTTCAGTTTAGTAGTATATGGCAGGCCTATCAGTTGCCTAAGTTTTGGTGTGTGGTGGTAAAACATTTAACGACCGAAATATATTTAAGACAATTGAGAACTGCGTTCTGTTTGCATATAAGCTTAAGCTTTATTTGGACGTTTCAGTGATGCTTATGCTGCTAGACATAAAACCTAATTACGGTATCCATAACAGACAGAACCTATATATGTAAACGTAAATGTACTAGAGGGTAACACAATTCCTTCGTCTTAGCCCATCTCAACCCGAGGTGGAGGTGGGAAATTGATCCGCTGCTATCGCCAGCCTCTCAAAATATATATCTGCTTTTCTGAAATTTTTTAGATACACTAAACACAATGACTAGTATTTAACCTACGTGCGATCTTTCTTTTCTGGCGGATATTTCGTTTTTTACTTTTGAAAAGGGAGATAACACAAACATGTCAATTTGGGTGAGAAATTCAAAGAAAACTTTATTTAAACGTCAGGAAAGAAAGTATGAGTTAGATTATTATGTCTATGGTATCCAAAAAAATCAGAGAAAAATCAGATATATATTTTTGAGAGGACGGTGATAGCAGCGGATCGATTTCGATCCTCCACCATGGGTTTCTATTGACGGGATGTAGGGCTAAGACGAAGGAATTGTGCTACCCTCTAGTACACTTACATTTGCATAAGGTTATTTTCTGTTGGTAAATCATAACTATCATAGAATTATAATAAGAACCAAAAGAATGTAACCAATGTTCACATATTATCAGGTACCGGTAATGCTATTTCAACCCAATAACCCAACATAAAACAGTGACAATGCATGTCAATTGAAAATATAAAATTGCTGATAAACTAAAATATTTTATTTCATTTTAACAATACTTATCCTGTAAGGGTAAATGTTGGAGAAATAAAATCTCTTATCCTCAAGAGCTATGGTTCAGTTTCGTATACATTCATATAATAATCTAGTCCGAGTGGCCCTGACGTTTTGTTTTTGATAATGCCTGACGGCGAAAACAACCATCAGAGAATAACTCAAAAACTATCGTCTGAGCCCCTCGGACTACCGGCGATCTATATATATATAGGCCTGTTCACTCCGTCAAAATTCTCTAATAGTATATCCTGGGATTACAATATATAATCGTAATATTGTAATCCCAGGTCTATCATAAAATATGTAGCCTTATTTAGATATGTCAAAACGTAAACTCATATACACACACGTAAACTTTGCAGCAAAACTACTTAAACATTGCAAACAAATATTTTACTAGGGAACTAATTCAAAACGGGCATCAACTGAGTAAAATTTTGTTAAGAGTATGCGCAGGATTGGCGCAGCAAAAGGGGGTTTCCGCCTCTATGCATCAAGCGATCACGTGACACACAATGACTTTAATCGTAAACCATCCGCCCTTATTGTCCACTTCAGCAAGAATTATCTCCCATGTCTTACTTCGACCTGTGACAAAACGCCTTAGTTTGTCAATTTTGATCTTGAAAATAGAGTATTTTTTTAGTAGGAATCGTGAATACCTACAATTGTGAAAGTTACAGGTAAGGGGAATCCCCTTGCTACTGAGTTTTTATCGATGGTGCAATTTGATTAGTCAGCTTAACCACGTGGTATCGGGACTTTCCCTGCCGACGTGAACATCATGGCGACATACAAGGCGTAGTTCAAAGTCATATAGAGACGGATAGGAACTGGAGTAGGTATTGGTTTAAATATGGCTGGATCAGATATGGTTTGTGAATATAAATGTGCGGTGTAGTTTCTATCGTGGTATGTTGGTCGATTTAGGTACGTTATGATTTTTAAATCGTTGTTGTCTGTATTCAATTGAAACATTCCTGTTCAACTCAACAAATCATGGCGACAGTTGATCGACCTACTTTTGGTTTTGAGGGGAAAGCACCTGACCCGGATATAGCCACGACAAAAACACAGAGCAAAACCAGAAAGAAAAAAGGAAAAGTGAGTGTGAAGCATATGGAGAAGAAAACACATAAACGTAACTCTAAACATTCATCTGAGCTGGACTTGCAAAAACTAAAACATGTAAATTCTACCAATACTGCAAAAATCGAGGCCACAGAAACGCTTAAACGTCAGGTATCCATAGATAAACTGAGAGAAGTAAAAACAAATAATAGAAATGACGATTATGCAAGGATTCAGGCTGCAGTAGCAATGTCTGAGTTGGCAGCTGGGGGCTTCTCTCAAAACAGTATGCTTTCCTCACACGGGCCTGCTTCTGAACTTGGTTCAGATAATGATAGTGTTTTGGTGATTGATTGTTCAGATGAGGAAGTTACTCTGCCGATCCAAAAACACAGCTATAACCTGACTGGGCATGTACAGGAAGATGTTGTATCGTCCTCCTCCATTCATAAAAAATCAGTAGGCCTACATGAACAGAAATCGTCAAGTATATTATCAATTTTAGAAAACAACTCGCTGAATGCGGCTGCCAGTCCAACTGTTATCGCCCCGTCAATGTTTTTTGTTGCTGGTAATGGTAATGAAGGAATATCCGTTGTGCAGAGCAATTCTGTGATAAAACAAAACATTCAGACTTCAAATCCCTGTGCCAGGGAAATAACAAACATGCTGCCCACTGTGGTTAATGCAAATAGCAATTCAGTCATGCCATCTTTTCAAGGGATTCCTGTCCAACCTGATTACTGCCCTCCAACAAAGAGAAGTCGAACTGTAGAAACACAGACTGCTTCTCAAATTACAGAAACTAAAATACCAGATTTTAACAAATTAACATTGAACTCAAGTGAGTTACATAGTGAACCAACACATTCCAATGATACCTACACTAATAAAATTAGCAAAAAGAGAACACAGTTGCACAATACTGTATCTAGTAAGGGAAAAAAGAATTTATCCTCATGCACAAGTCATGATGGCTTAAGAGCAGCCGACCTGAGAAGGCCGCCGAATGGATTAGCTCAAGCTATGTCATCAGAGACTTACGTTAGTCAATGGTTAGACTCTTGCAGTCATCAAAGTACTCCTATAGACTCTGAAACAAATATAAACCAATTCGGCTCAGAGCCTGAGGTGTCTACTGTTCCTAACCCGCCATCTCTTTCCATGGAAACTGATGAAGGGCTTCAGATTGCACAACAAAATGCCCTAAAACGATTAAAGGATGATCTGGCGAGAGCATCTCCCAAAGAACGTGCTTTTATGTTGGGTCAAATTCAAGCTATAGTTACAATGCAGAAGAGACAGCCCATAGGTATTTGGGCAATGAACTCCTTAATTAATAGACAGAGTAATCAATCCAGTCTGCTTCAGAATGTCATTGGAACTGAGAATCCCCAGGCTGCCTCTGTGTCTGGAAATCAAAAAAGCAAAGGACAAACAGGCCAGGAGATAAGTAAAGTTGTTGATATAAGAACAGGTCAAAGCTTTCCAGTGGCATTGCACAGATTTCATGGACAGAATTCTGAATCAAAGTCAAAAAGTGATAACGATTTAATAGTGTCATCTAATCCATCATGTGCCATTACAATTAACCATGAGCCTAATATGAAAATACCATTCCAGTCTGTGGCATCTTCTAGACCATTAACGTCTGCAGTTCCTGGCCAGAGTTTGGCTTCCAGTATAGTTAAAAACATTCCAGATGTAAGAAATAATTTCCTTCCAGTCAGTGCTGAGAACCGTTCTAAGAGTCTTAGTCCTACATGTAGTCCAGTGAAGACGTCAGACAGTGGGAGCCACTTGCCATTCAAGAAACGTCGTATGTTAGTCAACAGTGCTGGAGATATAGCTAGTCCAGGTGATAGCAGTTCTCGTCCAGTGGTCATTCCCACTATATATACCCAGGTGCCCAAAATAAACAGCCCAGTTACAAGTGAGTAAGCTTATTTAATAGAAGATGATTTAAGTAAACTTGTTATATCCAGGCCTGTGCTGTAATCTTCACGGGAATTTATACATGTACATTAAAATCAGTCCTCTAAACTTTTGTGTGATAACCTTATATTTGCATATGCCACTGTTTTGCTGATTTTTGCAAAATTGCATTATAATGCAAACTTCACTGATGATTGGATTGACAAAATTTGTCAAAATCGACAGCAAAATGCAAAGTTAGGTGAACACTGCAAACAATTTGGTCCTCCTAAAATAAAAGTTTGCATAATCATGGGAAGACCCCGTTCGGCCCATTCTCCCCAACAACACAGGTCTGATATAGAATATGTCCCTGTCCCACTGTGTAGAGTAATGCCTACATGTATGTTGAGTTTGTAACTCTAATACAATGTCTAGTTTATCTACCTTATTAGTCCCCCACCAATGAGACCAGAGGAGACTAGAAGTTTATCCTCCATCTGTTCCTGTTGAAAATCAAGTTTGAGTTTTAAACAGTTTTCTGCACTTGTTTGCAAAGCTTTACCTGAGTTTACTGATAGTTTATATAGCGTTTTATTATGACACAATCCAGTTTGATGTTAGGCTAATTTGAAAAGACTAAGTACCAGTTATTTTTATTATGCAACATTTCAGATCAAACTTTGAATGCAACTTACAATGAAAATAGAGCAAAGTTATAGTCATTTGATTTCTAAGACAAAAACACAAAAGAAAAAGATGTTCATGTTTTCATGTTCCATAATATATGTTCAATTGATAGATTTATTGATGTTTAATTTCGTGCCCAATGGTGTTTCAGGCAGTTTATCCCGCAGTAATTGCCACATTAACACAATCATAAAATATGTCAGAATTGTTTTGCTCTATTGGAAAATTAATGTTCCTCTTAGTCTAGTGCTAAGTAAGCAGTTTGTCTATACATTTCATTAATCAGAGGCAGGCCTGTGCTGTAATCTTTTCTGGCAGAACCTTAAAATCGATCCTCTAAAATTTTGTGAGATAGCCTAACATTTTCATTTTCCCCTGGTTTGCTCTTTTTTCAAATGCATAAATGTGCCATTGTGAAAAATAAAGCAAAATGCTTTAAAAGGCAATCTTCATTGATAATGGGATGACAAAATTTGTTAAAATCAGTGGCAAAATGCAAATTTAGACTAAGACTCTAATATTGCCATGTAATTGAAATGGTCTGAGTGAGTATTTCTTTCAGCTATAGTTTTGTTTTTATTGTATTTGCATCAACTCAAATATATAAAAAAATAAACAAACAAAAACATAAAGATAAACTCTCACGAGTTCACAAAACAAAGTCATTTGGAAAATGCTTATGGGGATTCCCCTTCTAATTCCCAATGTTAATTTGTGCATGTACATTGTTGTAGGTCAGTAGACTCAGTACTTGTGCTACTTCAGAATACCCAAACATAAATCTGGTTTTGCCGTATTCATGTTTTTATGCCCTCTCGTTATTCAATGTTATAGTCATATAAAATTAATCATAACTCAAAGGACTCATTTATAATGAAATAAATGTGTTGGTAAAAAAGCATCTGAACATTTAACTGGTTGAATGCTTTAATACGACATACTTCCAGTTGGGGAATATTTAAACTGAGTAACTGTTTTCAGGTGCAAGATGGCACACCGATGGGCTCACTATTATCCCCAGTAGTTGCTGACATTTACATGGACCAGTTCGGAACTGTGGCGCTAGAACTATCTATACATAAACCAAAGTTTGGGGTTCAATATGTTGACGACACATTTGTCATTTGGAGTTTATTATCAACTTTTTTTGATCATTAAAATTCGCAGCATCCTGCCAGATGTTCTTGTAACTAGAGTGCCTGAGACAAAAACAGGTGTTATCTGATGTTTAGTTAACCATACTTTAAAAATATGTGATACAGATTGTTTACAAAATGAACTTAACCATTTGATGAAGGTTTTTCTTTCCCATGGATATCCTAAAGTTGAATAATCCATAAAGCAACAAGGAGGTTATATCTACAAAAAAACAGACAAACCCAAACCATATAGAGGTTGTAAAATTAGCCTATGTATTGAACCGGATTTTTTGACGTAATAATGGGTATAGAGTTACCTTTTCCAATGGTATAACATTAAAAACACTTTATCTAATGTTAAATACACTGTCCCTGATGTTAATAGGAAGAACAAATTTTATAACATAACGTGAGAAAAGGTGAGATTGTAGAGAAGAATATATTGGTAAAACTTGCAGACCTTTATTCCAATGAATGAAGGAACACCAGAAAACTATTCAGACAGGAGACATTACCAAATCTGCTTTAGAACTTTCTTGGACATACATAAATTTCAACTTTAAATGTTGAACCCCACATAAATTTCAACTTTAAATGTTGAACCCCATTGGAGAAAATGAAAAATAAATGAGTCCTTTCTCATTAGTAAGTTAAAACTGTCTATAAATAAAGCCAGTGGTATTCAAACCAACAAAGTGTGGCCCTATAATAGATATACGGAAAGTATTGTAAAATTATTATTCAAATTGTTTTATGTTGAGTTACCTTGAGTTAGCCTATGATGTTTATATTAACATAATTTCACTGCTATTTTTAAATATAAATATGTTATTTTTTTACCATTGTCAGGCCTGTGCTGTAATCTTTTCCTGCATAACCTTAAAATCGATCCTCTAAATTTTTGTGAGATATCCTAACATTTGCATTTGCTGCTGCTTTGTGGATTTTTTAAATACGTAAATGTGCATTTATGAAAAATAAAGCAAAATTGGTTTATAATACAAACTTCATCGATCATAGAATTCACAAAATTGGTCAAAATCAGTAGAAAAATGCAAATTTAGACTAATACTGCAAACAATTTGGGAAACCTATAAATAGGTCCTCCTAAGACAAGTTTGCATCACCATGAGAAGACCCATTCGGTCCGTTCTCCCGAACAGCACAGGCCTGATAACCATGAGAAGACCCATTCGGTCCGTTCTCCCCAACAGCACAGGCCTGATAACCATGAGAAGACCCATTCGGTCTGTTCTCCCCAACAGCACAGGCCTGATTGTACTTCAAACACAATATATTGTATAATGATTCTGTTCCAATTCCTTTATTACGTTATTTTACATCACAATATTAATGTGACGTCATGTCCTATGTGATTTGTTGTTGATTCCTGTTTCTATGGTCTCATTATGTTGATTCCTGTTTCTATGGTCACATCATGTTGATTCCTGTTTCTATGGTCGCATCATGTTGATTCCTGTTTCTATGGTCACATCATGTTGATTCCTGTTTCTATGGTCACATGTTGATTCCTGTTTCTATGGTCGCATCATGTTGATTCCTGTTTCTATGGTCGCATCATGTTGATTCCTGTTTCTATGGTCGCACCATGTTGATTCCTGTTTCTAGGGTCGCATCATGTTGTCTTGCACCACAACATTTTCTGATTGGTTTAAATCAAGTTAATAATTTTAGAAGTCTTTTTTAAATGTTATGATTGTATTCACTTGAGAAATGCCCTGGCATATGGGCCTAAAACTGGAATAGTAAATGTAGTATATGTGAAGTAGCTCTGGAGTTATTCGTTTGACTGGTTGTTTAACATTCTGCTTACATGTAATTCACTTTAATAGAGGGTCCAAGGTCTTCTCATAAAATGTCAAATCTTTCCTTAAGTTGCACAGTAAGATCACAGATTTCTCTCCGAATCCTACAGTGGGTGGTTGGAGAGAGCTTCATGTTGCCCTGGTGCTCTCAGAGCTAAAGGGGAACAGGAAGTCGATCTGTTTGTGGTGTCTGTATTGCGTCCTGTTTATTGTCATGTATTTGTCCAGTCTTGTCTTTGTTTGTTGCCAGTGGTGTCGAGGGTGGTTTCCTTCACCCACTGGGCTGACTCGTCATCATATAAGTGAAATACCCTTGACTGGGGCTTGAGTACGACGTTAAACCCCAATCAAACAAACAAACAAACAAACAAACCGAATCCTACATAAGTGTATACATTATTTTCATAATTCCTCCCCAGGACGTGGAATTTCACTGGAACTATGGTTGGATGATTACAGGATATTTCAGGGGTGGTCAGGACTACTGATCTTTCTTTGACACAATGCTTGCACATTTACGTCAGGTTTATGACTCGAGGGATTCCCACCTAATCACAGGGATTATTTTGTATCATGTTTAAGTAAGGCACAGCAGGAACTAGGAAATGGACAATCTGTTGCCATACATAAATAGGTGAAATACAGGTATTCACAATCAAACAATCATTAATGCAATATAATCCTGCCGAATAAAACAATTCCTGTTGTCTAACACAAGACAGTATCAATATTCTTGACATCTACTATCATTAACCAGATTACGTTATCATGGATTCACCGAAGCAACCATCCACCCATAGTCTTTGCTGAAGACCCGTCCACCTGTCATTTTCAACAGGCAGATTTCGAAAAAAGGTTAAAATGACATGTAGAAATTCTGAATTTTAACATAGGAAAGATAGGAAAATGGAAAATTTTGACAGTCAAAATTCCTGAAAATATTTATGACTGGCAGATTTTCAATCCTAGCTAAGACATCCACCAGTCCTTTTCAATAGCTGTTTTCAGTTTGGACTGGCAACAATAACAAATAAATTAACATGGACTAGATAGGGAAATTGAAAATTTTAGACTAGTGACAATTTTATAAATTTTTGCATGGATATTGGACAGACAGATCCTGGATATTAAAAATGGTCAATTTGACAAAATGGTATAGTGTTACTTTTTATCTGTAAAATATATATCATTAAACAAACAATTTTGGGATCTTACTTTTTCTGTTAACCTATAATATTAAACAATTTGTTTGAGATTTCAGTAATATTTATAAATATTACTATTATTTATGAATAGTATTCATATTATTTTATGTAAAAAGTAACTAAATATCAATACGAATTGTGTATGATAAATTTTGACAAATAACGTGCTTATTAAGTTATTAACCAAGTATTAACATTGATTTGTATCTGTGGTTGTTATAATTTCAGTTGAGCAGATATAAACCGGCAATTTTAACCTATAACATTGATCTGAATTGTAATGACCACCGAGTTTCAGCACACCACATATAAACACATATGCATTAAAGAGAAAGCAAACAAAACTTTTTTTCTCTACAATGAAATGTAGATTTAAAGTGAATACATTACATTACATGTTTGTAGGAAGTTTGTGTCACTGTGTCATGATAAAACTTCTGTAGTTCAAACATGTATATGGTGTAACTATTGGACCTCTACTGGATGCTTGTACTCAATGTACTGTACATTCTTTTCTCCACCATAACAAAAAATAAGAAATTAACTAAAAGCATAACCCTGTAGCATTTTGGTAGATTTTACAAGTTTGGATGAACTTATAATACGCAAGAAAACTGTAAATGTATAATTATTTCAACTAAAACTTGTTCTACTATAAATATCAATTATGATAGCATAGTCAATCATTATAAGTTTATGTTTCAAGAGAAATGTTGGGATCATTTTTGTGCATTGATCAGACCATTTCCTTGATCAGTATTATATATCTGTAATGATTTCTCTGAAAGTCAGTGAGTGCATGAAGTTATTAGAAACTTTTCATTGGTTGATCTAAATCTTTTGACCCATATAATTTTTATTTGAGATTGGAGGATCCGGGTTGGTGTCTCCATTCAATATAAACAGGTACTTCCCAACTGAGAGGCTTTTCTTCCCACCTTGTATACATACAAATATAACAGCTTGAACTTTGGCATTAACATTTATTCACAAGTTTTATCATGTAGGTCTTCCTTAATTCTTTTCTGTTACAATATTTTGTTGGTAGGGGGAGGGCTGCTGGACATGTCCCTGATGTGAAGATATCTATACTTTAGTACATGTAATTTAACCATATTGACCTTTGACCTGATAGTCATGTGACTCAGGGGTTTTTAGGTTTTCTGAATATGAAAATATATAGGGTCACACTATCTATCTATAGATTCAGAATAAGCATGATCAATCAAAATTAGTAAGCTTATTTAACTTGATAAATTGTAATAGTTGCCCTATAACTTGGAAATATAGGAAATAAAAAATTAGTTATTGTCTTGCACAACCCCCCCTGATTTTAACAGTTTATTCTTGGGATGAGCAATCCTAAAAATTATAGTAATAAAATGACATGAATATAATTATGAAGAGTATTTTGGGAATCCGGAGTCTTATTTTTAAATCTTCTAATCATTTTGGATCAAAGATATAATCAATCAGATGTATTTTAAATCCAACCACTGAAAGCTCAAGTACTCTTGTGGGATAGCTGTGAATAGTTGACTAATCTTAAGATTATTTTCCTTATTTTGGGATAACACTTTCGTAGTTAGAACAGATTCTAGTTCAGAAAATTTTGCAGGTTGAAGCCTGTCCGGGAATCGAACCCACGACCCTCAGGGTTAAGCACTGAATAGCCAGCAGTAAACTATTAATAATCTTAAGAATCTTAATGTGTACTTATGTGGAGAGCAGGCCTGTGCTGTTGGGGAGAACGGTCAGAACGGGGTTTCCCCATGGTTATGCAAACTTAATTTAGGAGGAACTATTTATAAGTTTCCCAAATTGTTTGCGGTCTTCGTCTAAATTTGCATTTTGCTACTGATTTTGACCAATTTTATCATCTGATTATCAATGAAGTTTGTGTTTTAAAGCAATTTTGCATTATTTTTCATCAAGGCACATTTATGTATTTAAAAAATCAGCAAACCAGGGGAAATTGCAAATGTTAAGTTATCTCACAAAATTTAAGAGGACCTATTTTGAGGTTATGCCGGAAAAGATTACAGCACATGACTGAAGAGCATTTGTTAAAGGGAACAAATTTATGGAGAAAACAACAAAGAGGATGCAAACAGCTTTTTGGGGATTTGGGTTTTTAGTTAGCCAAAGTATAGGGTTGAAGGTTCAGCTCTATTCTGTCCATTAAGATAATAAGTCTGACTAGGCTTTTTTGAAGGATAAGTAAAGTTCTATATACTTGATCTTTAGCACCTTAAATCCACACAACTAAACGGACAGGTAGTGAAGGCCAGGGTTGAATGGGGAACAGATAACATAATAATTTGTTATTTTAAGACGAGTATCCGAAAATTTGACAAATTTTTCGTATTGACAAGGGGCCGGTTGCTCGAAGCGCTATTAAATTCAATCCACTATTAGAGGACGTCATGCCATGTCTTACCCGGTGTTAGCGGCTAATCGTCTTTCGAGCAACTGGCCCCAGACAATGCCTAACTGCAGGCTTTAGGAAACATGCAAAAACTATCTCAGTTATATTTTGAATAAATGAAGAGCGAAAAATTTGTTTGCCTCCACCGGGATTCGAACCTGGGACATTTGGGTTACAGGCCCAACACTCAGTTATATATATCTTTATTTGCCTCCTTTACAGAAGAAAATATACATAGGTATATTTAATATGAACAGGTGAATTACATAAAACATGACATTACATGAGACATATCACTTATATATATTAATTGACAGAATTGAAGATTGTAAACAATACACTCAGAATATTATGTATCACAGTTATGTGGATATAAGGCACATTATATATTAACACGTTCATATTGGATACATAAGAAAGTTTCTGTCATTATTATTATAAGATTATAAGATTAATATTCAGTATTTTATACTGTACATTTTTAAGATTGATATCGTCTTTGTTTTTTGTCTTGTGACAAACAAACAAACAACCTAACACACATTTCTGAAAGTTTTGGCTATCTCAACCTATAAAAACTTAAATCTTCAATGAATTACTTTTGATCATTTCATTTGGGAAATCTTTGGCATTGTAATCTTTATTAAGCTGTTATGTGTAGGCTAGGACTACTAACTTAAAATGTTAATAACCATATATAATTAAGTTTAGCTGTGGGTAGAAACAAAACAATGCAGATCTTGTCACCTATTGCTTTGGGACACATCTGTACCTTATGTTACTTAATAATTATTCAAACCTGATTCTGATTTTCTGCCCGTAAGTGTATATAGGGCAACATGCGCTTTAAAACTAGAACATGAAATCTGGCATCATGTCAGTAAACTCTATATAATAACTCTAGTATTATTAATCTAGCCCAGTTTCAAGTTGATCTATTTTTAACTGGACTTTTTTGTAGGGTGTTGATCGTATGACACATCCTCAGTAGTGTCAGTAAGTTGGTAGGCACAGTAGCCCTACATACTCCTGACAGAATGAGATAGGACAGATTACACCATTCCTAATGTTACTCTATGACAGTATAAAGAATCATTTTAAAGTTCCCAAGTATGCAACAATGAGAAGTTTATTTTGCAAATTGTACCATTTGGTTAAGATTTCAGATCTGGTCTTTGATTCCTTTATCTTAATTCATTTTTGTAAAGTTTTGTTATAAGTTATACATTTTTATTTTATTTTGCATTCTTGGCAACTTGACTGTGTACTTTTCATTCATATCAAGAGTGATGATTTATTGGGGTTTATTAATGGGTGTTTTACTCCATGCTTAAGGTGATTTCACTCATGATGAGCATTGATGAAGTGCAAGTACAGTTATAGGTTCAACAAGACAATCACAAAACACACAACACAAACATCAC
This sequence comes from Mopalia vespertina, assembly GCA_030265115.1. Classification (NCBI taxonomy): domain Eukaryota; kingdom Metazoa; phylum Mollusca; class Polyplacophora; order Chitonida; family Mopaliidae; genus Mopalia; species Mopalia vespertina. The sequence continues at coordinate 19,278 of JAQQZZ010001149.1, forward strand.
AATGAGATCTACATCATGTAAAATGTATTGCTGGAAATTGGTGTCTTACTCCTAAGATCATGGTCATTCATGGATTTGAAGTGATCCTCATTCCTCATAGGTTCAGTTCTCATACTACATACGTTTGATCCTCATTCCTCATGGGTTCAGTTCTCATACCACATAGGTTTGATTCTCATTCCTCATGGGTTCAGTTCTCATACCACATAGGTTTGATTCTCATTCCTCATACTACATAGGTTCAATTCTCATTCCTCATGGGTTCAGTTCTCATACCACATAGGTTCAGTCCTCATACCACATAGGTTCAATTCTCATTCCTCATAGGTTCAGTTCTCATACCACATAGGTTCAATTCTCATTCCTCGTGGGTTCAGTTCTCATACCCTTATCACTGAGGATGGTAATATCCTTTAAATAACTGAAACTGTGTAATCGCTCTCCATCAAATTTTGATGCGGAGCTCAAAACTTAGTAGACTAACTGGCTCATAACAATATCAATTCCGTATGTTTTAATGAGATAAACATGCCCATTCCATGTGTACAAATTGAAGTTACTCACCTGTCTGCTATCACAGTGAAAGAGAGAAAAATGGTGGATACTTGAACTGTATTAATGCATATTTAACAAGGCTAATGGATAATTTCAAGTCTTGATTGGCATCTTAAATGTGTCAGAAAGTTCAGTAAGCTAATATCAAATATTGGACAGAATTCATTGAACACATAATAGCATTCAAGTGCCAACAAATTAATTACTAATTAATTACTGAAACTTTATGGGGGAAAAAAATTAAGTTTCTAGTATCTGTGTTGAAAAACCTGAACATCCTAGCTATTTTTTTCCGATAGCGGAAAATATAAACTAAATTGATTGAAATAACTAATTATTTTGGTGAGAAGGTGAGAAACACAGCTGTTGTCCCCGTTTTGAACCACTTGTCACCTTCAGTTTTAGACTTTACCATTTCCCAATTTGGTCATTTACAAAAAATTGGAAAAATATTCAAAACAAACCTTTTTTACACAACTATAGATTTTAATAGCATTGGTTAATAGTTATCTGGGGCCCTAAAGGAGAATTTAAAATTAAACGTTTCATCTAAAGAACATAGAAGAAAACCAGTATGGGCAGCCCTGTGAACACACAATTTATTCTTTGGGCCCCATTAAAAATCAAGCAACCATACAACCAGACCCGCAGCTGTGGCTTAGTGGTAGCGTGTGCGCTTACTAATCCTACTTCGATTTACCGTTTACAAGTATATGAGCGAGTCACACAATGTGGCTCCGGCAATCGCATGGGTGGTTTTTACGAGGTTTCCTCACGGTTTTCCACTGTAATTAGGCAAGGACCAGTATGAAGTGGACAATCTGTCATATAAGTGAAATACCCTTGAGTACGACGTTAAAACCCAATCAAAATAACAAACCAACCATACCACCATAGTTTTTGCAAGTGAAATCTCATGGCGATGAGAAATTTGGAAAAAAAATGTATGGGCCGTATGACATTTTATCAAGGAGTGTATTTGGAATAAACAGTATAATATTACAGGACCATTATCTGCTGTACATCTGGCCAATTTATAATTTTGTCAAATGTGATTTGCAAATTGCAACCTCAAAACAATTTGAATGAAAGTTGAATTGAGTTGGTGTTAAACATTTTATTCAAATGCTGTACTAAATGTGTTTCAATTGTGACATCCATGATATGTCTGCAAACTCAGTGCATTCTGTGCTATTTTTATTATAACCTAGATAATAATAGGCATCTTTCAAATCCATTGATCTTTCTATGTTTACAGCCCCTTCACATAATGCTGGAACAAGGACTGGTTTCTTGAATAAGATACCTAATTTAGATGATGTGGAAATAGCTCTACAGATAGATGAAGATGGGGATATGTAAGTGTATTTTTCATTCTTATGCATGCAGTTCGATCATCGATGGGAGGTTCCCATTGCACTGTTACCTTTGGAGTTAAGGGGCAACATGAAGCAGATCAGTTTAGTGATGTTACTTATCAACATCTTTCGGTTTTCCACCATATTTAAGAATGTAACAGAGTGTATCTGCAATCACAGAAATTGTCCATTTTGCACCATTATGACCTGGAACTGGTTTTGTAGGTTATGATGAAAGATGTTAAACAATCCAATGAACTACCTACCTCACTATTTTTTGAAGAGTAAAATTAGCACAATAAATGTCTATGTCAAAATACTCCCACCAGCTATATGGGACATCTTTGTCTTGAAGCCTTCTTCCTGGATGCTGTTAAAATGCTTTGTAGTCTGGTCTTTGATCACCTTTTCATTATCAAATGGAGTTTTTTTTATCATGGTTTTGATACAGTAACAGGAAATACAAGGACTCCTTTTTTAAAATTCTCTGTAAAGGGTATAAATTCTCAAAAATACTTTGTGCTGTTTTATATTAGTGTACCCTCCAGGCTATTCCATTAAACTCTGTAATATTTGACCGGACAGATTTTCTACAAAGTCTATTGTGTTAACGTTTTTAATATAACATTTATTTTCTGTTAATGTATATATGCCATAGAGGACAACTTAATTTTTAGGTATGGAAAAATTATCAGAAGTTATGAATACTTCTTAGCTGAAACACTATTCACATAAGTATCAAACCTACCTCGTGTATTGTATATGGGTCAATTTACATTCACTTAATTTGTCCACACACGACACAACTCTTTAGACTGTTGACTGTTTTTGTCTATCCAAAACCCAGCAACAGGCAACTGCAATGTTTCTTGTCAGAAAAACTTTGTTTTTGGCCTATATAAAAGCTGAAAATAAAGTATAAGGCCCCTCCCCACAGGTTATGTCTGACATTGCGTGTGTCATAACCTTAAGCGGGGGGGGGGGGGGGGGGGACTTATGAATATGTATTGTTATTATATAATTGTTTACTTCTTGCAGACCTCTCCATATTGCTGTGGCCCAGGAGAACATAAGAGCTGTAGAAAAATATATCAGTTTGATGAAACTTGTAAATAGTTCAGTGGATGCCTTCAACAAGGATAGACAGGTGTGTTATGGGTACATGTGAGATTTTACAAATATTTGTCGACTGTCTGTGAATTACACCCACCTAGAATATAGGCCTCAAATAAGCTTACATCAAACAATCAGAACTGTTTATTCTAACTTTCAATTGATGGTGATCAGAATAAAAACAGAAACCATACTAAGACCATGTTGCTACCAGTTGACCTGCCTTTGGCCGGATTAGAATCAAACAGCAGTCTATGGAATGGGAATTTTATAGCTGGCTGAGCAATTGTCTGGTTTCAACAATACCGTCAATGTGAGAAGAACTGGATGACGGGTAATATTTTTGCAAATTGGTTTTTACTGACCCATGGCCTTGGTTCAATGGTAAGCATGTCAGTCTACTGACTCTCCTCCATTTTACAGCTCAAATATACCACAGGTATATGGCCCGCGGCGGTTGCTTAGTGGTAGTGTGTGGGCTTATTAATCCTACTTAAATTTACCATTCACAGGATCGACCATCAGGTATATGAGTGAGTCACATGAAGTGGCTCAGGCAATCGCATTTACAAACCCTTGAATCCATTATAAGTGGTTGTATAAAACTTTTAAGACTCTTGAGTTCTTTATTAACGGTATTGAGTAAGACAGCCTAAATTGCTTTGATGTAAGGTTATGTTGAGGTATCAACTTAGTATTTATTTGGGTGTAAGACATTTAATGTCTTCTGTGATCGAGTTTCACACACAGGGCAAAAAATTTTCGGTGACATGTTATATAAACATATCCGCTTTTCCACAGTAATTAGGCAAGGAGCCATGTGAAGTGGACAAATCCGTCGGCATATAAGTGGAATACCCTTGAGCATGATGTTAAACCCCAATCAAACAAAACACAGAAGTGGACAATATATCATCATATAAGTGAAATACCCTGACTTTTACATTTAATCTCAATCAAGCTAACCAGTATATTCTTTCTGTTCTTAAACTTTCTATAATCCAGCTATCATAGTAAAAGGCTAAGTCTGTATTGGTATTTTTTTTCAGACTCCTATGCATTTAGCTGTAGTGATGAACCAGATACGCATAGTACAGATATTATTGAATGCTCAATCCAATGTGAATCTCCCTAACAGTATTGGCCAGACTGCTTTACATTTGGCAGCAAAAGGCGGCTACTGTCAGTGTATGAATTTACTCCTCTCTAAAAGTCAACACAAAGTTCACCTGGATAAAAAAGACTTTGAAGGTTTGCTTTAATTGATTCTGTTCTTTTGCTTTGGACACCTCAAACTATTCCAATACTCGAACACTTTTGTAAAACAATTTCCATGTACAAACTGGGGTCCGTTGTTGTTGCTCAGTGGATACCATTGATCCTACTTGATATATGGTACTTATTATTATGGTATACAGATGTATATTTACATTGTAACAATAAACAGAAGCAGACATTTGTTCATTTAAGGTTGGTGCTATAAGCATTCACAGTATTGGGCCTAGGAAAGAAAAAAAAAAAAATTGTACTGTGAAAAAATTTATTGCGAATTCAATAAAACTAAAGACATTTTCCATGTGAACAGCCATTTGAATAAGTTTTATAGACAGTGTAAAATAACAAAAAAGGTTGAAGGCGCTTTGGGCAATTTATGTGGATCAGTTATGTAATTATGTAATCAAGACAAAACTTACCTTTGTTAACCAGTAGTAATTCGAGTGATTTGTTTATTCCAGGTTACAGTCCTTTACACCTGTCTGTTCAAAGGGGTAATATAGATGTGACCCGTCTACTCATTGAACATAATGCTGATACAAATGTTCAGGTAAGTCAGCCCACTGCTGGAAGGAGCTTCCTGTTGACTGAGATTGTGTTTTGAGCAGCTACTGTTGCTCTCCAGGCAAATGGGGCAATATGGAGCGGCTTGATCTGTTGTGATGTCTTTGGATTGCATCCTGTGATTGTCCCGTCTTGTCTTGGTTTGTTTTCAGTGGTGTCGAGCATGATTTCCTTCACTCATTTAGCTGGTATGCCATCTTGTGAGTGCAATAACCGTAAGTTCAGAGTTTAGCCCCAATCAAAGAATCTTGTCGCTTTGATTGCTAATGGGTAAGTTTGATGCCAAGCTACTGTGGCATCTATGATTACTGTTAGTTTTCACACTCAGTCTTATTGCACTGTGAATTATGTCCTGTGTTTGTCTTGACGTCTGGTGGGATTTCCATCACCCATTGGGTGGACACGGCAAAACAGGAGTAACGTTTGTTAATTACCGCCTTAAACCTCCAGCAATCAAACCAGCAAGAATATGTGTGCATGTATTTACCAAACTTGAGGAGTTTTGCCATTGCCACGAATGCTCTGTTGGTTGTATTGTTTTACCTGATTTAGTCTGTTTTTGGATGGCAAGCAGATTAATAGTGTAGTCTGCATTAGCATGTTTTCCCTGGTGTCTAGATTCTGAAAGCCTAGTGTTAAGGAAGAACTTCCTGTTGCCTTGGTACTTTCAGAGCGAAGAGGCAACATGAAGCCGGTCTGTAATGTCTTTGTATTACGTCCTGTGATTGTCTTTGTTACCAGTGGTGTCAGGGTGTCTATCTTTACCCCTTCCTTTAAACTTGGTATGTAGCTTCCTCCTGTCAAGACTATGGATGGGATTGCATTTCAACAAATACCACAAAACAATATGGCGGTCATTATGTAATTATACAATATTCACAGCTGTATCTACTATGAACACAATTTCTTGAAAACAAATTCACAGATTAACTTCAACCTTGGATTGTAGCTTCCATTTCGCAAAATTTTACAAAACAATAAGTTAGTCATTGTGTGATTTTACAGTATTTTCTCTACGTGTGTGTGTTGTGATAGCTATAATTTGAAAACAAATTCATCTATTTATTTCCAACTTTTAGTGTAGCTTCATTCTGCTAAGACAACAAATCAATAGGTTTGTTGATTGTGGATTATTGACTTTCATTGCTAATACGTGTGTTTAAGTGTATAAAAAAAGATAAAGGAATGCTTTTAAAAATGAATGAATAGAGGTGAATATACAAGTTTGTGTGCATTTCTTTTCAAATATATCCCTGTTGTTGGGTACCAGCTAGCTGCCCAGCTTGTTAGTAATTAGCTTGAAATTAGATAGCATGTTATTTCACATTTCCAATATTTTCTGACAGGATGGTAAAAGTGGTCGAACTCCATTGTTCCACGCAGCTGAGAAGAACCTATTTAGCATAGTGGACTTGTTGCTGAAGGCTGATGCCAAGGTAAATGTCATGAACTACGCTGGTATATCAGCGGTCATGGCTGCCAGTGGACGCGGCTATAAAGAAGTGGTTACATTGCTGATGCAGTATGGGGCAGACACCCGGGGCACAAATATCGGAGATCTCACATCAAAGGGACCACCGGTTAGGGTAAGATCACGAATGGTGTCTATATTCTAAAACTATATACTAACCATCATATTTTTCTTCATTTTTTTTCTTCATTTTTCTAGAATGTACGAAAGGAAAAGCTTTCAGAAGAAATGTTCGATAATGTATTATTTCTAAATATTAGATTACAAAATCTTTATAGGTTTACTAATTAGGATTGTAGCATAATTCTGAAGTGGGCCTGCGGGAGGTAGCTTTCCATTGCTTTCGTACCTACATGTAGGGGCGACAGGAAGCTACTTGTGGTTGTCCGGTCTTGTTTGTGTTGCTAGTGGCTTGAAGGTGATTTCTTTACACCATAAAGCTGGCATGCAGTCATATGAGTGAAATAACCTGGCTTCCATCAGTTTTAAATCCCAATCAATCAAACAGTATTCTGAAAACAATTTACTGGTACTGGTTGTTCATGTCAGAGGGCTGTGTGAACTATTGTGTAAACATCATGCTTGATGTGTATATTTCATTTAACACACATTGTGCTTCCTCGATGGATAAACTTGAAGAAAACCAAACTAATTGTCCTGGGCAATGGACAGTGACAAGTCAGGATAGTTACAGGACACAAAATAGGACACACAAGAGATAAGCTTGTGCATTGCCCCCAGTAGCTCTTAGAGCACCTGGGCAACATGAAGCTCCCTTCAACAACATGCTTCAATGGTTTAGTACGCGGTGTTACACTTTAATTACACTTACATCATATTCACTGTAAACACTATTCAATTTAGTTTTTTTACAGTAAGATTTGCTTATTTGACCAATGATCTTGATTTTGTTTCAGAATACAACAAATTTAGCTTTGAGACATACCATGTACTCTCCAAACCCTGGCTCTGATGATGGCAGCTTAGCAGCTAGACATAGGTCAAAGAAACACTAAATCCTAACTAACAAACTGTAATTCGCAACAAAGAGTTCTTTAGCTATACTCCTGAGTCCTTATATGTACTGTGCACATCTTCTCGGGCATGGTGTCAAACCATCGTCACCATTATGAAATGCATTTTTTTTTTTCAAATCTGCTGATAAAACATAGTCCCTGTTGTGTAGGGATTGCACAGTCTCCCTCTGTTTAGGGTTCAGATCATAATATATTCCTAAACTAAATTTGAATACTCTTAAGTCATATGAAATGCACTAGGTTTTTAGAAGTGTGGGGAATAGTGTGCATATGCTGATAATAGGCTTCCGGCTTACAAAATGTATGATTTTGATGTATATTCTTGCATCTATCATTGCCAAGCAAAGTCCAGATACTACACTATAACCATTATCAGTTTACCTGATTGCAGTGTCTGTGAAAATTATTTATTATATAAAGCATGGCTACAGTACTTACATTGTGTATGTTATTTCAACGTTTCATGATGAGAACTGTGACGTCTGTAAGTTAAAACAGGTACAACTCTAGAAATGAACATGTAAATGAAGTTGCACTTTCATCAATTCCAAGGATCGTTCTGGAGGATCAGAAGTGTAGGCATGGCTACTTGTCTCTATTGACGTCAACAGTAGTTCATCTTAGTTGCAGATTTTTCTTTGGTTGAATTGAATCATTTAACATAGATTGATTAATCAGAGTGTGGGAAAAGTTTATCTTACACTGAAATTTACTAATTTATAAGATAAATGTTGATGTCTTATATAATATGAATACTGATATTTGAACAGGAGCAGAGAACGTCCTCCGGAATATTCTATTCAGGTTCTATAATCAGTAGTAAGTTAACCAAATTAAAATTAAATTAACTCGTCTTAGTACAGGATCATTGTTTAAGCTTCAATATCCATCTAATATCTGAGAAATGACTTACGAAGGGAGACTACTGCCATATTTTCATTGTATTGCAGATACTCCATCTGTGATTATTCCCCTTTATTCTACCTGTATGAAGTATTTAGCTTTTATACGAATGAATGGACTGTAATACTTTACTGTTCATATCATTAACGATTTTGTGTAATGTCAGAAGTACTTCTCCATCCTAGGTGTGCGAAATATGGCGCGATTCACCAATCCATCAATAATAGGGATTTTATGTTCATGCATAATGTATATTTTGTTTGTTATTGTTTATTTGAAACAAATATTTTGTTAGTTGGTCGTTGTTGCCATGTTGTAAATATAATATTGTTATTACATTATTGACAAAGTGGGAACAATAAATTAACCTCAGCAAGTTGTGCATTTGATATCTTGTAGATTTTACTTTTGCACTCTCTTTAACTTCTGAAGAGAAGTTTTTTAATATTAAAGCATTTTTCAGTGAGGAACTATGTTTTGGTGGAATTGTGAATTGGATATGTATCAAGGTCAAATCACACACCATGTTGATATTTATTTAAATTTTTTTATTGTATTACGACAATCTGATAATAACTCATGTGTGATAGCCTACGCACAAGTAGTCCTATATGTTTTTGTTTTTTTTAACTAAACTGATAATGTAGTCCTATTTTTGGTCATAACATCATGGTAGCATTATTGAGTGAGATACTCTGACACTGTAACCCTCCTTGGAACATACCTTATGTGACAGGGCATCTGGGCTAACTAAGAGTTATATCTGAGCTACTCTACATAACAACCTTGGTGGATGGAGTTACTATAACCAGAATCCACAGCCATGCAATTGATTGGCTGTCTGGGAACCTATAGGCATCCAATCAGATGGCATGTTACGACAGGACTCGGCTAGTGAAAAAATGTGGTTGATTGTCAATAGTTTAAATGTAGAGTAGCTTCACAAAAAAACCTCTTGGTTAGCGAAGATGGTAACATGGGTCTGTATCCTTTTACCAGGGAACATTACTTTGTAGAGGACGAGAATACAGACATGTATTAGGTCCCTCTGGCTAAGGGCAGTTTGTTTGAATAGTAGCAATCAATGCTTTCTTTACTTAGCACTGGAGGAAGATTAATTGTCCAACAGTATCAAAACACCTCACATTTTATGGTTGTGCTAGTGTCGACTATTGTTGGAATACACCATCCTCATATAAGTGACATACCCTTAAGCATGGCATAAAAACCTATTCAATCAACCATGTGCCAAGTTGCAACATCGCTTTTACTGCATGGCATCGACAGAAATCCAGCAACGTCCTGCTTTGTTTTATGCCACATGCCGGGATTTTAACTGTTCAGAACAAAACAATTTAATATGAGGTATGACAAATTATCTTGTTGCACAATTCATGTTGTTGTTGTTGCCATTAGGTGTGCCTGGTTTCCAGGGATGTCCAGAGTGAAATAAATTTCAAAACATTAAAAAGCCTGAATCAAACTGGTAGTAGCAAAGTTAATACTATGAGGGGAATAAAGGGGCAGATGAGCTTTTGTTATATTTAATATGTTCTTCTCGCTCATCACAGAGGGACTAGCAGCTTGCTAGTGGGGAGCATGTGCGACTAGTGCGAGATCCTGCTTTGATCAGCTGCGCACAGGATCGTGGCCCCTTGTCCACCTCAGATATGTCAGGGAGCCACAGGAGGTCCCCTTGTCCACCTCCAAAATGTGAGGGAGCCACTGGAGGTGTCTCCCTCACAGGATCTTGTCCACCTCAGATATGTGAGAGAGCCACATGAGGTGTCTCCGAAAGGTGCGGGGGTGAGTTTTAACAAGGATTTCAGTAGCATTGAGTGAGAAATGGACAACCATTGAGTAGGCAGTTAAACCCCAAGCAAACATCCACCCACTGACCGCACATTAGGTACTATAAGCTATAAATCTGCTGAAATTATATCAATGAAGTATTGTTAATATATAATATAAGGCTGATGCCTGTAACCCAAGGTCCCGGTGGAGGCAAGCAAATTTTTCTCTCTTCATTTTTTCAAAATATAAGGCTGATGATTACCGCTTGTCTTTTTAAATCTGATGATGAATGAAACAGGGTGTTCTTAGTCTTTACAAAAAAGAAAGTATCCAGAAAATAGATTTCATTCTCAATTATGCTACCAGTATAATATTCTTATGTCATTCAAATCTTATAAAACGGTCCGGTTATTATTATACATTAGGGTTGAAATTGTTTTTGTTACTGTTAGCATGTTCTTTTTTTCAACTCAAAATCTAATTGTGTTTGTTCATGAAGATTTACATCTATAATTATTTTTACCTTGATTGAAAATAAAATAAACAAATTTCCAGTGTAGATGGTACAACGTTGTTATTCCATTATTTCCTACTTATTCAGTACTAAAGAAAAAAAAGACTATTCAACAAAAGTTTGTACGACGTGTTTTGGCGAAGTTTAGAAGCTGACAATCAATTTGATTACAATCTTTAAGATTTAACCTTGCATATTCCTGGATTAAACCTCATATTCCTGGATTTAACGTCACATATTCCTGGATTTAATCTTACATATTCCTAGATTTAACCTGATATATTCCTGGATTAACCTTACATATTTTCTTAATGAATATTTGAGCAATTGGCCAAAAATTCAAATCTCTATGGCTAGACTATAACTGTCGACAACTCTGCAATAAAGTGTTGCTCAATAAGAAATCCAGCCATTTAAAACCCATGTGTTCTTGCCAAGTTGATATGGAATAGTGATAGGATAAGGGATAACTAATGTCAAATATAGTTGTTTATTTTTGTGCTCAGTTCTCAAAGCATATACCTGACTATGTTTCACAGGCTATCTATTATGTATCTTAGCCAGGAATTGAAAAAGGTTGTTTATCTGGGGACAATTATAACAACAGAACAACCGTTTTATTAACTTATTTACCGTTTATTAGATTTCTGAGAAGGACAATCCAGAGAGTTTTTTAATCCATTAACTTTGCCAATAGGTTAATTGCATTTGTTTGTTTGTTTGTTTGATCTGGATTTAAGGTTATTTCACTCATGCCAGCCCAACGATTAGAAGAAGCTACACCACTGGCAACCAACTAAGACAACACAGGACAATAACAAGATGCAATATACATGTAATGACCCCACAACCATATCGACTTTCTGTGGCCCCTAAGTTCGGAGAGCACCAGAAGTTCACTCAAACTATTCCCTTGCATGTTTCGAGATAATCAATGAAGAAGTCAATTAAAAATTGATGAAATAAATACATTATTCAGATACATAGTTACAGAAGATATTAATTGTACATTTAAATTGCTTAATGGGACTGACAATAATTTATATCCAGGTTGTTTAATGTGACATACCATAAAATCAAAATACAACATATCCGTAGAGAAAATGTACACATGTAACATGAATTTGTAAATAATAAAAAGACTATGAACATAAGAATTCTAAAACAATCCAAAATTTCAAAACATTTAATTGGTTGAAAGTTTTAAAACAATCATGGCTTTACATGTTATTTCATAATAGTATCAATATTGAAGGTTTTACGACTTACAATTACTTTTTCAGACAAAAACATCACCATAAATGTGGATCCAATTTCTTAGGCGTAGTGACTAGTCTAAGAGACTTAAAGTAAACATTAAACTCTTTTTTCCATTTAATTCCAAAGACACTATATCTGCTAGTGCTATATACTAATAGGCAGATCAAACTTAAAAAAATAACTGTTCTCATAGTACTGAGTTTTACTCCGATGGGTAAAGATCTCACAACATCTATATCTGGCTTGTACTGTTGTCTAACAAAACCTAATAACTGGTTTTCGAAAAGTATCAAGATGAGAACCAATCATTTGAGTTTGTCCAAATAACTTTACAATACCAAATACATGTGATGCCTCGATCGATAAAATCTTTTGTAAAATGTTTTTAAAACAAATTCTTTGGATGATCTGGAAAACCTTTAAATCAGTCCACCAAAAGCTTTGTCCTCCTTAATGATTTACCAATCTGTTTACAATCTACCAGTCATTTAACTGCTTATTTTAAAATAGGCACAATATATAATTTGTAGTCCTAATTTAAACATAATCTTGTCTACCCTCAATTTAAATAGCAATTAAAGGTAAATTAATATCAGATCAAAAACGCTCACCATGTTGTGTTTGTTGCTTTTATGATCTGAAGCAAAGGCTACCAGTGTCAATCTGTTTGCAAAATTGACCAATCACATTTTTGGCTAATATGATCAGACAAAAAGGCATATCAAATGGTGTCAATTGGTTTGCAAAACTGACCAATCACAGAGGGCTGAGGCAGAGAGGTGTCTACCCGTCCAAATGGACATCCTGATTTGAACAATTGCATATTTGGACACCCTGTTTAAAGAAACTTTAACAAGCAAGACATAGGGAAACCAGTTACTCAAAAAGTTAAGCAAAATGACCATTTCTGGCTATAAATCCCCTGACTGCTTACCAAATTACCGGATTTCCACTTACGAACCGGCATTTACAAATAATTCATTCTTACAGGTTTTGTCTTTCATCTTGGTATCCAGCTTATAGCATATTCTATTTTGATGACACATCACAACATTGAGTGGATGTGCAACAAAATTCATTTCTTATGCAGGTCTAGCTTGTCTGTCCTGTAAGCTGGGTTTTTACAGATTGGTGACCTATTTGAACACCATCCGAGGAGTTTTGGCGTCAGATCACAAAAGCAATAAACAAAAGCCGGGGATTTTTTTTGATCTAATTTAAATCAAATTGACATAAACTTTAATAAAATAATAAACATTATGCATGTTATACTTTATTTAGATATAATATTTCACCAAGAGATGTTCATGTGATGACAAGTTAGGCACGTAAAATGGAATTGTTTGATAGGCTTTTTTAAATATAATAAAATGAAGTTGGACAATATTTAGATACAATGTACAATATTGAGTTAAACATGTGATAAAGAGTTAGGGAAAAATAAACCTATCTGATAGTCTTTTTTCTAAAATCTACTGAAACATCATGAAAATAGTCAGTTCCATCATTTTCTTACACAGAAATTCTGTGAAATGAATATAATCAAAGATAATAAACATCATTTAGATTGAACATTCAATTTTGTAACAAAGAAGAGATAATAAGGAACAAAATATGGAAAGGGTATTGACAGCCTGTTTAAACGTGCAGCATATAAACCAGTTACATCAGTCATGTACGAGAGGTAAGTTACCTCTTTCCATACTTAACGTCATTCTAACTCCATCAGGTATACATTTGACATAGTTAAATGATGAACTAGGCTTCTTTAATATTAAAATTTAAGTAAACCTTTTTAAAAAATATACTATGTCAGAATTTCCACAATACAATTTCCGTTACGAATGGTTTGACTGTTTTTTTTCTTTTGTTGATAATAACACTTGCAGCACCTAGATACATAAATTTCAAAGTTTAAATTTACATTGTAGCTCAGAACATATAAGGTGTGAGTTTTTTACAAATACAATTTAAATTCACCGAATGTTTGTTTCATAATCTTATGTCTTATCACCTTTTACATTCATGTAATATATTTAACAAAAAGTCATCATTTAACAATGTCAGGTTATAATATCAATGGAATATTAACCAGTATTATATGTAACAGCAGAGATGAACCAAGGGGGGATAATTTTGTCTCCACTGCCTGCATAGATATTGTCTCTGTGTGAGTTTGGTCAGCATGTTGACCACACCTTAACACAGAGCGTAACTAACCTCATCCACCTCCAGTACGGCGTGTGGGCGGACGATAACTTCCACCACCAGTTCCCATTAAGGGATTGTAATCTGAAACAAACAACAGACATTAGAAACTCACCCAATCTGATTATTATACAAATAGAAGCTAGGTTTATTAAATGAGTTTTGAATTAAGTCGATCTGAGGCAATAACAAATTTGTGATGTGACTACTGCCTCATCTGTTGTTTTTTTACATTGTAATTACAATTCATTGATAATATCATTTGTCAAATTAAACCATTTTAGCAGAATTATGGTTTGTATACCTGAAGAGGCTGTAACTTAATGTAGAAAAATTTCAGTTTTTTTTCTCCCACCTAAATGTCTATATGTACATAAACATGGAAACATTAACACCTGTTTGAACATTCTGACAATCAAATTCAGACAAAAGCCGGTTATTTGCTGTTCATATCAAGTGTTCAGGAATAAATTATGTACATTTAAATAAAACAAAAATAATTTGAATAGAGTACAAACAATTCTAATAAAAAAAAAATCTGAATTACATGTAGTTTAATAACACTGCACAAACAAATTGGGAGACTTATAACAGGCAAATTCAAATTTACATATGGTTGTAAAATTCCATCATTTTAGTAGGTTATCAGAATTCAATTGTCAAAATAACTTTGAAATCTGACCTAATAACTTTTTAAGAAATTCACAGTAGTGGTTCTGTGAAAAAATAAACGCGTAATGACCTGGCCGTTTATAATTAAGAGTTGTTAAATTTCATGAAATTCAGACCATGGGTTTTGAAGATAACTTAGAAGCAAACAAATCTAAATCAAATGATTGCAATGACTCGTAATCATATCTTGAGGTGATAAAAGTAGAGTGGAATTTCATTAAATTTTGACCAGGGGCTTTAAAAATAAAAAAAATTACTGTTGTAGACAAGTCCAAAAATAAATGCAACAACAGCTCAAGTGAGTAGCAGCTAGCTTGAATATTAAAATCGAGTTTGAATAGAATCCACCAGGTGACAGCATGTCTAGACATGAATGCATCAACCAATATCTTACACGACATCTTGACACGTGGAATATCTTAACTGTGTCTTGTCAAATGGAACACTCATACTACATGTAACTAAGTTTGATTGGAATTCCACCAGATTGTTTGTTTGTTTCTTTGATTGGAGTTTTACGTCGTACTCAAGGGTATTTCACTTATATGACGACGTGCCAGCCCAATGGGTGAAGGAAACCACCCTCGAACCACTGGCAACAAACAAAGACAAGATGGGTCAAATACAGGACAACAACAGGACGCAATACAGACACCACAGATCGGGTTACTTTCCCCCTTTAGCTCTGAGAGCACCAGGGCAACATGAAGCTCCCTTTAACCACCCGCTACTCCAAAAGAGATATTAGTTTTTAACATCAGATTTATGGTGTTTAAGATACTGTAACAAATAGGTGCCTTGATTAGTGACAACAAGGGAAAAGCCATCATTTTGTTTGTTTGGGGTTTTAACTATTTATCCCATATAGGTGTTCCCTGGCTGCCCCAGGTGACATGTATAAAATCAGAAGTCTGTTAACTAGAAGTGTGCAACGTCCATATCAGTAGCGTGAATTGAATCCAAAAAGGGCCTGTTCAACTGCTTGCCACCTCTTTTGTGGCGGACTGGCGAACAATCTGCGTTTCTTGCCCAGTCGATTTGACCTGGCATTACCTTGCGAAAAGATATGGTGTGTGGAATCATGGGAGTTTGTTGTGACCAATGACCTATATAGGTCAATGGCTGTTACAATGGTTGTGGACTGTCACAATAGTGGCAATGAAAACCTAGACTTGTATCTTAATCAAACTATTTTATTGTGCATGTTCGAAAAAATGACAATAATAAATAATACGTATAAAAAAACTTGTAAAAAAAGTTATAGATAAGATCAAGCTGAGCCATGGTAACCATATAATAAAATTCTGAACAAGTCTGTGTCCTCCTATGGAGGCGGTCACGATTTTTCACAATCTGCAAACAAATTTCCCAGAATGCATGAGTGAAGAATCAGACCAAACTAGTCACCAATAGTTATCAATGCTTGGCAAGAGCTACTGATTAAAATCTAACTGCCGCAAGCCAGATGTTTCTATGAACCAACTGTGCACAATTTAAACTATGTCACCCTATCTTTTATAACAAGGGCGAGGGAAACAATGCAGTATACACTACTGAACACGGAGCTGTACTCTCCTGGTTAACAGACGTCTGATAAAATATATACAATTTTGCCAGCTAGGCTGCCAACTACATTCATATGAGTCAAAGACTAAATTTCTACAATAAAAAGTCTGGTACAGCTCCAAAACAGGGTATCATTCTAAATCCAGGATCATTCTTATAAATATGAATTTTCATTTATAAAATATTAATAACAAAATACTTTGAACAGAAGTAACATAAATTCTAAAGTTTCACATACTACTAGCATGTATAACTAAATACATGCATTATTATTACTGTATTGCTTTATTCAGCATTAATAATACAATTGTATGCAGTGTGTTGGTCCTGTGTGCTGGAACTGGACTATGAAGTTCCTAAGAAGTCAACAAATCTGCTCTATATCAATGCTCAGTCTTTAATTAAGAACCATGCCTAATGACTGTATTTCTTGAAATATATAATACTTTATTATTCCCAGGTTCACTTTGATCTATAGCTATACCAATTTCAATTAATTTAGATTCCCACTCACCTTGACACCACGAATCCGGAATTCTCGAAGAGCTCGTAACATTTTGGCACTAGCTGAAGGATGATCACGAGCATGTGCAATAACCTTGACCAGTAGAGAATCATAATAAGGGGAGATAATAGCACCTGCATAGGCGAGGGCACTGTCTAGTCGAATCCCCATACCTTCCCCACTGCGGAAAACCTTAAAAATATGTAAAGAAAATATTATTAAAAGACAAATCAATAAAATAAACAAATAAATCACAACTACAAGGTCTACACCTAGTCTAACATTTACCCTTATAGAAAGATAATATATGATTTTTGAAACTCCTATAGGATCCTGTAGAATAATTACGAGATTCTATAGGATTAAGAAAATATCGTATAGGATCCTATATGATTCCATAGAAAAATTCTTTAGGATTTTGTCCAAACTGAAGCAAAATCCTTAAAACAACTCTGCAGCCCTGTTGAATACAGTCTTGAGCATGGTCCAGTCTTTGCTCAGGATTCGTGCTCAGCTGCATGAACACACAAATGTTCTCAATTTTTCTATTACGTCAGTTTTCGAACATGAACTTCAGAGTATGAAATATTATCTCGAGCCTACTCAAGGACTTTAATAACTTTAGCCCCTGGTCACAATGGCATTAACGATACTAAAGGGATAATATAGAATGATGTATGACGTCACATGTTCTAACCAATTCACTGATATTTTAGAAAACACACACCTCAATTCTGCCCGTATCTGGCTGGAAGTTCCTGGCTGGGTCCTCTGTGGTCATTCTGCACTGTATAGCACATCCACTGACACTAATGTCACTCTGATTGAGGTGTAACTCACTCAGGGTCTTACCCTCCGCTATGTTGATCTGAGACTGCACCAAATCAACACTACAACAACAAAAATATTAGATAGGAACAAACACCAGACTGTTGGGGATTTAGTTTGAAAAATGACTTTCTTTTTAACAGGCTGTTAATATCGCTGTAGATCATGGATTTTTCCTCATCATCAAGTTTGCATCATAGATGTCCTGTTTTAATTGTTAACTTTGTGCGTTGTAAAATTTTTTAATTAAAAAGTACTTAAGAATAATCAAGTTAGTGCTAAGACTGCATTCCTGAGGAAAGTAACTGTTGGAAAGTTCAAATGAAAGGACAGTTTGTTACTTTCTTAACTTGACAATAAATCGCAATCTGCAAGCTTAGCGTTTACACTTGGACTTTCAACGGACAATTTTCAGATACTTTGATAAAAATGTGGATACTTTTATATAAAAGATTAAAGTGACATTTCCTACAGATTCAGTTCAGTTCCTGGAATTAAGTCAACTATTGTTTTTTGCATTTGTTTGATAACAGACATTGTTTTTCAAATGCATGTTACTTAATTTCCTTGGTTTTAGTATTTTAAGGTTTTACCAAGTCCAAAGAGAGTTACAATAAAGACATTTAATTTTCAAACTTAGCCTTGTGTTCATACAGAAATGACCATACAGTCTACCGGTATTCCGATACCAGGATTCCTAGACTCCAATACACAGACCCACTAGCCAATTATACAGCACAGATGACACAGGCAGAAGGCTGCTAGGTAGGCATATAGGGCAGAAAGAGAATCATAGGATGTAAAATCTATGCTTGTTTGTTTGATTGAGGTTTAACGTCGTACTCAAGGGTATTTCACATTTATGACAACGAATTCTCCACTTATCACTGTTCTTAGCCTAATTAAAGTGGAAAACAGAGAGGAAACCTCGTAAAAAAACCAAAACATGATTGCCAGAGCCAACACAGGTATATGTGTGACTCACTCATATACCTGATGGTCAACAGACGGACTTGATCCCGTGAACGGTAAATCGAAGTAGTATTAATAAGTGCACATGCTACTACTAAGCCACGGCCGCAGGCCCCCAACTAGATGATTGAAGAGAGACATTGAAGTGTGAAATCTGAGATAAAGTACTTGAACATAATATGTACCGGTATTATTTTGTTTACTCAGAGCAATAAGAATACCCATTTGTAAATTATGTTCTTTTTTGTAGACAATGTTCTATTCTCTTGGACTGTCAAGAAACAGATGCTAAGGTTACACTTCTTGTGTCCTATGTGGTATCAAATGCTTTCTGGACACCCAAATATGACATCAGAGTGTTCCCAGATGAAAAAAAACTTAAGGTATGTGGTTATTTATAGAGTTTTGGTTGTTCATTACAGCAATGACTTGTGTGTTGATAACAATAAAAACAGTTTTTTAATAAATATGTTTTTATAAATTTTAGTATGATTAAATTATTTTAAACTGTACTGAATATCTATCCATATCAAATCTTCATCCTGAAGTGTCTCCTTAGTCCAGTTATTATTGTTTTGAATTAACCTTTTGGTCATTATTTTGCTAAACAATCTCAAGGTAACTCCACATCTTTGATGTACGGTACTGTTAACAAGTTTTGATAAAGAAAGAATAACTAGACACTGTAAGGCACATTCATGGTTTTGGTGGTCGCAAAACTAGGGAAAACGGAAGCTTAATTTACTTTAGTTTTGTGTTGAGAATTTCAACATTCTGTCTAATTCAGTCTCAACTTTCTTGGCAACCTGTGCTATTCTTGTAGATGTATTTTGCCATTGTTCATTTAAGCAAATTGAAGTTGCTAGTTTAACCACCTGGTGTCCCATATCATAAATAAAACTATCTGACAAATAAAATATTTGTTCTGTTTGATAATGGTAAATGAATGTCTATCCAGGTCATGTATTATGGTGTTATCCAACAATCTACAGATGAGGATTGGGAAAACGCCAAACTTTTCCTTTCCACTGCTATGCCCAGTATTGGGGGAATAATACCCACTCTAGGGTGTTCCACCGTACAAATCAGGAAACATCACTTCAAAGCAAAGTAAGTCCTTTGAAACTATTTTCAGTGATAAGTCAAATTTTACACCACCAAGCTTTGACTTTGACCTTGTTTTTTTTTAAAAACAAATTGTTAAAATGTCCGAAAAATGCACACAATAACATACAAATGCTGCATGGTTGAGAATGGAAATTCTGTCAAATCACAATGTTCCATCCTCAAACATGCAGTACTTCATTTTGTAATACCGGTACTGAATATATATGTGACAAAATGTTATTAGTGGTAAACATTTGCAAACTAGACATTCTAACCATCTATGAAATGGGACCGGCATCTGCTTTACAACAGACAAATTTTGCAAGACCCGATAGACTTATGCTTTACTGGAAAATGCTTTCGCTGGAACCAAGAGGAGATAACTTTGATGGGGAGAAGAATAATTTTCAGTGTTCAATTTTCAATACATTTCTATTATTGCATGCCATTAACAGAAATCTTGCAATCTCCGTTTTCTTTTAATGCCACATGACGTGTTTTATCCGAACCAGAACAAAACATTTTGACAAAAGGTATAACAATATTTATTATCAAAACATATTTCAATTTTATGAAATAGGAGGCCTGCAGCACTGACAACTCTGAAGTATTGTCACTGTATTTGAAGGGGCATAATGAAAGTTCTCAATATCAAAATATGATTATGTACTGAACTACTGCCCTAATTCCAGAGCATGTTGCCCTGGTGCTCTCAGAGCTAAAGGGGAACAGGAAGCTGATCTGTTTGTGTTGTCTGTATTGTGTCCTGTTATTGTCCTGTATTTGTCCCGTCTTGTCTTTGTTTGTTGCCAAGTGGTGTTGAGGGTGGCTTCCTTCACCCATTGGGCTGGCACGTAGTCCTATAAGTGAAATACCCTGGAGTAAGACGTAAAACCCCAATCAAAACAAACTCGAAGCTTAGGGACAGCATATGGCCGATCCGTCATTAGGTATATGTTTTTGCATCTTTGTTTTGGGGATTTTGATTGTCCTACCATTTCTGTTATTTTCTGCCAGTGTTATCAAAGGGTAGTTTCCTTTGTTTGTCTGGCACGCTGTCACATGAGTAAAATAACAATAAGTAAACTCTTAAACCCAATTCAGTCAACTAAAAGAGGCAATTTAAAATACATAAACTGAATCTACCTCATCCCATCATCAGCGATCCTGTACTGCATTGCGTTCATAACCTCTGATGGAATCAACTTTCACTCATGGCTGGGAAAGGAAATCAATACTATTGGCCACTACAGTAAATTGTACATATCTCCACAATTCACATAAAAAAAATTCTGTATCTTGATCTTATACAGATTAATTGAATTTTTATAAATAAATAAGTTATTGTTGACTTACAAGAAAACAATTTTTTTGATTTTTGTAAAGCTTTGCTTGGTAGCACATGTTGTGATGATTTAAGCAAGTCATCCAGCCACAGCCTGTTATAAAGAGACATGTAAATAAAAATAAAGACACATAAAATAAAATAAAAAAAAACCCCAAGAGGTGTCAGTTACTCATGTTGTTCAGTTAAGAGTCCAATAAGGCCAAACATTTCTGTTCAAATGAAATATTACAAATTGATTCAAATGTATTTTGTAGGCTTTATTTTTTTTAAGCGTATGTGCCCAGGTAGAATCAGAGTTTGGACTTATTCTTGGTTGGTAGACAGTCGAGAATTAATGGTTTCATAATTGATGTATATTAAACTATGCAAATTTTATTTTCACCAACACCCTCATCATATGAGTGAAATAACCTTGAATGAGAGGTCAACCTTGACAGCTAGTGTCATTAATTAATATAAATCTATTTGATCCTCGATCAAGACAACCACCACCTTACAATCGTGCTTATATTTGCCATTTATTATAGGAGTAGGAGCCTGTTTAAGTCTGCATCATTCAGGAGCAAGAAAAATGTACCAGAAGCCTTTGCTGTCCCAATGAACAGCATGCTGCAGGCATGTGACATGCCTGAATTACAACTGGACACGCTGCAAGAAAGGGGGGTCCCTTTTGAACAGATTCAAACCCAGGTGTGACATTTAGCATGGTCTATATTAGCTTGTTCTCTATTGTCCTTTCATTCTTTTTCTGCAGTTTTAAAACCCTAAAAAGGCCAAAGATGATGACAACGATGTGCCACGAATCGCTTTTAGAAGATGTGTGTTTCTCAGCTACCCCACCTCCAGCCGCTATGCAGCAAGCAAAAACTGAGGTGTGATGAAGTCCCTTGTAATATCCACTTACCTGCCTTATTCCCCTGAGGCTAAGTTTCCAAATAATTAATGCCCTCTGCGGAAGGGCTGTATGTTTCACGCATATTCATTCAGGTTTTCATTGAGTGATGGAGGAACATTAGTGTTCCTACAGAGTAAAATTCTGCACCTAGTATGGTTATGTTAATTAGTGTACAGGTAGCTATTGTTGTAGTACACCACTGCCAATAAAGTTAGTGACGTTCAACACCAAATATTCAATCGTATTAAAGATAACTAAATACTGAACTATCAGTAAAATATTATAATCAATCTTATCTTTTTTATACACCTGTCATTTGATGGGACATTGGGGTTTTCCGTCCATCCATCAGTCCATTCAATTTTTGATTTGCAGACATTAACTTGAAAACTGCTTATGGAATTCAAATCAGACTTAGTATAATATGTGTTCCATGTGACAAGATGTCGCTTGGGATTGATTTTGGCATATGTTAACCTACAGGTGGTGTCACCTGTTGGGAAAGTCTAAATTAGGTTTTTGTATATTAACCTGAAAACTTCTTGTGGAATTCAAATCAAACATAGTATGAGTGCTCACTGCTCCGTGTGACAGGTCTTCACTTGGGATTGATTTTGATGTATGTCGACCTTCAGGTGCCTCTACCTGGTGGCAAAGTCTAAATTTGGTTTCTGTTTGTTAACTTGAAATCTCTTGTCAACCTTTTGGTTACCGACATAAACTTGAAAGCTGATTTTGGAATTCAAATCAAACTTACTTAGTATGAGTGTTCCATTTGACAAAACTGAGTTAAGATATTCCAAGTGTCAAGATGTTGAGTAGGATTTTGTTTGGTGTATTTTTGTTTAGAGATGGTGGATTCTATTTAAACTTGATTTTAATGTTTCACGTGACAAGTTTTCTCTGGGTGTATATTGCGACTCATTTGAGCTATTGTTATCAAATGTTATTGGAAAAATAACTATAATTGCCACATTTCCCCTGGTAAACTACCATTTTTCCATACATGAAAAGCATTTATAATACTCTCCAGTAAATTTGACTTTAATCAGATATGGTAAGCTGGTCAGTGGGAATCAGACATATATATAAATTTTAAAGGAATTCTTCACTGTTAAAATCCAATTTTTCATTGCTTTATCCTTTATCCCTAGCATTAAATATTTACATATATCTTGGTATTGTTTTCTTCAGAAAGAATATAAATATTTAAAATTTTCTACTTCTTTTCACTTAAGATTAAACTAATTTCCGACAGAATGAAAATACAATACCTGCTTTTTATTTCTTGGATTAATAGTAGTGTTGATGTTTTGAAATGACTTATTGCTAAAGTTAGATATTGAGGGTTGAAATTTACCAACGAAGCAAAACGTACCATTTTTAACTTGTTAGTGTCACTATTGACTATTGTGAAACACCAATACTAAACACCAATCAATCCATCTAAAAATAATTATTCATTTGTTTGTAGGCTAAAGAAGGACTTACCAGCACAACATTTGAGATAACACGCAGTGCAACCATTCCTTCAGATAATGTAGGACATAAGGTGGCTGTTGGAATAATTGATCTAACCCCCGAGTTTGAATACGAGACGGTGCCAGGTTTGGCGCCTCATGCCTTCCTTAAAGCTCGAGTTACCAATAAATCCCAGTATGCATTTCTACCAGGACCAACCAACATCTTCCTTGACAACAACTTTGTTGCAAAGGTAAGTAAAAAATATAATACTTGACTTTTCTATGGTGGCTATAATATGTGACCACCTGACTAAGGTATGCCATAATGAAAAGTATTATGATCCATTAATTGGTTTTCCTAAGATATCAATCTGTTCAACTTGTTCCTTAAGCATTTTGTTTGAAACATCACAGATAGTTTCTTCTACCGGCTGTCCAACAAATCATGTTAAAAGATTTCGGAACTGGTGTAGATGTTTATTGGGATCAGAGCTATTTTTTTCTCAAATTGAACTATTAATTAAAATATGGTCATCCTGATAAAATCCACCTGTTTACTCTGTTAAGGTCGGCTACTTGAAACTGTTGAAACAGGTGGCTATTGAAATACTGTAAAGACAGATAATGTTAACTGGTTGTACAGGTATATTATTGACTCCTACCTGAGCACAGTTATAAAATGTTCAAGGTTTTACTTTCAGAGTGAACTGAATGCAGTGAGTCCTGAAGAGGAATTCCTGGTGTCTTTAGGAGTCGATCCAGCTGTTCGTATAACATACAAACCAGTGAATAAATTCCAAGAGAAATCTGGCCTACTCACCAAGCTGACAATTATCACATATAAACAGGAGATCGAGGTGAAAAACACACACAAAGACATAACCAACATCAAAGTTATTGATAGTGTACCAAGGAGTTCTGAGGACAAGATTAAGGTAGGCTGGCTCGACATTTAATCTTAACTACAAGAAAAATAATAATGAAGTCTCGATAGAAAACAATAGTAAAATGGTTTGAGTGAAATAACCTCTAGTATAAAGTTAATACCCCAAATTGGTTACACAAGATAAAACTGTCTGAATCAGGCCAGACAACCATTTGTAAGACTTCAATAGTGGTGGGTCAAACATAACTTGATCATATTAGGTCGACTTTTCCTTGTGTAAAACTGTTAAATGTCGGTCTAAAATGGTTCAAGTACATGTACATAACTTTTCAAGAATTTAGGTTCTTTGATTAGGTACTGTTTACATTTGTCTGTCCATTTGTGCTTATCTTGCTTCTCTATCTGTTTCATATAAGTGAAATACCCTTGAGTATGACATGAAGCCCCAATCAAACAACCACCTTGTGGGTGGGTTGACTTGTGTTGGTACACTTCCAACATATAAGTGAAATACCCTTGAGTATGACATGAAGCCCCAATCAAACA